>JACEFZ010014458.1:0-11251 GCA_014155875.1 Cepaea nemoralis
CCCCCCCTCCTTCCCCCTTCCTTCCCCCTTTCCCCTCTTCCTCCTCCCTCTTCCTTCTCCCTCCGCCTCCTCCCTCCTCCTACTCTCTCCTCCTCCTCCCTCCTCCTCCCTCTCCTCCTCCTGCATGGGCGAAATAGAGAACACACTGAACCGTTCAACAGGGATTCATTGTCAAAGAAATGTGGTTATTAAGACAAACGAAAGTGAGGGAAATGAAATACTTTGGGCGTGTAGAGTCTGGAAAAGATGTACATGGAGGGAGGCCTAACGAGTAAGCGGACAAGAGGAAACCCAACATGGATGGGTATATCTTATATATAAAAGGCGATCTCCGTCCGTCTGTCTGTCTGTCTATATGTCCCTAATGCGCTCGCGAACGGCCCATCCCATTGAGATGAAATTTTTTACACGTCTTCCTTTCATTCCAGCGCAGCCCACTGTCATATTTTTTTAGTATGAAAGTTTGAAGATTTTATATTTCTTTACACTGTCGCCAACTCTAAGAAGACATGGAACAACCTCAGCCATTATTAAATCTACAGGCATATGCGTTATATTCCTCCTCCTCCTCCTCCTCTCCCCTCCTCCACCTCCTACCCTCTTCCTCTTCTCCTCCCCCTCCTCCCTCTCCCTCCTCCATCCTCCTCTTCTCTCTTTCTCCTCCTCCTCCCTCCTCCTCCCTCTTCCTCCTCCCAGCTCCTACTCCTCCTTTTTCTTCTTCTTCTGCTGCTGCTGCCGCTGCTCCATTTACCCAAGTTAATATATTACCAAGTTGGTCTTCGTTTATCTAAGGTTGTTCTAACTGCAACCAATAAATGATTAGACAGACAGACAGACAGACAGACAGACAGACAGACAGACAGATAGACAGACAGACAGACAGACAGACAGACAGACAGTCAGTCGGGAACGGGAACTTATATGACTACTCATATGAATTAAATGAGATGCTCCCCATCAGGGGCTGGGCGAAGCCGGGCCGGATCAGACAGATAGACAGACTGACAGACAGACAGACAGACAGACAGACAGACAGACAGACAGACAGACAGACAGACAGACAGACAGACAGACAGACAGACAGACAGACAGACAGACAGACAGATAGATAGTCGGGAACGGGAACGTGAGCTTATATGACTACTTATATGAATTAAATGAGATGCTCCACACCAGGAGCTGGGCAATGCCGGGCCGGGTCAGACAGACAGACAGACAGACAGACAGACAGACAGACAGACAGACAGACAGACAGACAGACAGTCGGTAACGGGAACGGGAACTTATATGACTACTTATATGAATTAAATTAGATGCTCCCCACCAAGGACTGGGCGAAGCCGGGCCGGGTCAGCTAGTTTACAAATAAAACAGTTTGTCCCATTTCCCGTCTGCAATAGTCCTGCCATTTCACATTGTCCTGCCAATCTCCTGTCATTGTCCTATTGTCCATTTTTGGGGACATTACGAGAAGACGAAAACTAGAACATGTTGTGACAACTGAAAAGATTTGTGGAAAGAAAAATAAAGGAAGTCAGTGACATAAAATTCTGGACAGTCTTGTGTTACGGCACAGAAGCGGGTCAACCGTCTGCCATTGTCAAGATAATATTAACTGTTTAGTACGATACATTATTTACTGTAGACAATGAAAAATGACCTTCAACATTTAATCAGTACAGTTATTGTACGTAATGATGAACTAGGATTAGAATTAAATAATAAGCAACGCTAGCCTGCCACCAAGGTTGTAATGTGTTCGAATTCTAATCGAGGAAGGGATTTAAACAAATAACATGGGATTTCATGTCAACCCAGCCTAACATGGACACGAGGAAATGTTCTGGGAAGTGAAGGCGGTGGTCGTGATTTTGACCCAAACACCCCTCGAGTTGCAGCTGTCCATACAAATATAGAACTCCTACCCACTACGCCTCGAGGCTTAAAAAAAGGGTCTTTTACCTATAAAGCAGTGAAACGACATTAATGTGCCTGGTTTGGCCATAGTGACTCGAAAAAAGCCCTCCAAAATCGATCCTTCATATGGTAGTTGAAGACACACGACGAAAAGGAAGAGAGTTAAAATTCTGAACTGAGAACATCAACGAATGGACGAGACTAGCTACCCATGCAAGTGGGAGTGTCACCGACGTATAGGTGAAATGAAAGGCCCTAAATGTTGACCCTTCCTTCACAGCGCCCCTAATAAGGACGACTGGAATTACAGGGTGAAGATGATGATGATGATGACGACGACATAGGCACAGACTGCGACGGATTGGCCAGAGTGTCGGCTTTCCCAATGACAAGTGGGCCCTATGAACCCCTGATGACGTTGGTTCATTTAGACATTAGACAATATGCTAAACATTGTAATGATCTTTTAGCAACTATGTCATCTGCACCAGTGGTGTTAGACTCTGCCACTGGGCACAGTGACACATGCTAACTTCTCTTACTCCATCATGGCCGGAGAGAGGAGTTATGGGAATCAAACGACGATCATTCATATGGCAGTAACGTATACTGGAGCATTGTCACAAACACTTTAATATCTAGGGGTGTATTTTTAATGAATGTGCAGTGTTTGAGAATATGGCCGGTTCATGTTTTGTATTTACCTATTAAGTTGTATGAACTTTTACATACACAATTTGGACCGGCATTATTTTTAAACACTGTACAGTCATTAAAAATACACCATATACATCTATCACTACGATGTTTTCCGGAAAGGTTTGTTAACGGACAGGGAAAGCCTTAGCGGGGAGATTACGGTTTCATCTAAGGCTCAGTAGGTACTGAGTTCATTTCCTTCATAAAGCTAGGAATGATTCTATAAACAATTGGCATCTAATGATATCCTATGTCCTTCTGATCTCTTGGTTAGTGACAACGGATACCTGGTTTTTTTTTCAAATAAGGGCAACAAAGGAGGAGGTACCTTGTCCAAGATATGCAAGGTCAGTCCATAAGACTGATTGGCAAATCAACATATCCTCGAGTATATAGAACGTTAACTTGAAAGGAACCTGTCTGGAGGAAGTAAACTTTACCCAGATGCATTCTGAAGTAAGCCACACTGACCTCTAAAAAGGAACGAAGAAGAAGCAGAGAAGAGGAAGAAGAAGAGGAAGATTAAGATGATGATGATGATGAGGAGTTAGAAAAAGATAATGTCTACTTGTCTAAGCAATCACCATGTTATATTCAAACTTAGAATGTTTTCTTGTTTAACTTTCCTTCGATAAATAAACATCGTTTGCCTTTCTCAGAAATAGAAATCCCATCCCCTGATCTCCCAGACAGGAGTAATAACTCCTCGGCCACTGACTACCCATCAAATCTATCACTGTCTAGAATTCTTTCCCCCCACGATCTCCATCCCAACTTTCATTACATGTGACAAGCGGAACAAGAAAAAAGCTGTGAAAGGAGAATCATACAATTACAGATCCATTTGGGGATTTCAAGAGAAAAAAGTAATTGACAGGAGATCTCATGTGGAAAAAGAAATGAAAATCAACATAATCCGACGTACGTTGAATGAAAGCAATACAGGGAGAGGAGACAGGTGGGATTAAATAAACACTGACGCATTGTGGAAGTGAATGCTAATGCAACCGAAAACTCACAGACGTATCTTAAAAGTAAATAGAAGCTTAGAATTTCTTCTTTGGTGATTTCATCAAGTCCTGTGGCTGATGTCTTCATTTTGCTTACTTTGCATTGACCAGTTCAGTATATAAAGTTGCTGCATATCTCTCTCTCTCTCTCTCTCTCTCTCTCTCTCTCTCTCTCTCTCTCTCTCTCTCTCTCTCTGTGCGTGCGTGCGTGTGTGTGTGTGTGTGTGTGTGTGTGTGTGTGTGTGTGTGTGTGTGTGAGTGGATGTATATATACTGAGGCGCATCAACAACGCACCACCTGTATAATCCAGGAACGTAGTGGGAAATGAAAATATAAGCGTTTACAAGCTGGAATCTTTATTCATTTTCCTATTAGTCTATGCTTATCATTAATATGTAAATTTGATTGTTATGGAGTTCATTGCATTCTGTGCAGGCAAGGTGTGTGTGTGTGTGTGTGTGTGTGTGTGTGTGTGTGTGTGTGTGTGTGTGTGTGCGTGTGTGTGTGTGTGATTGTGAATGTATATATACTGAGGCACAGGGGGTATAGGGTGTTAGGCATTGGTAGTACCTTTGGGAAGGATGACTGTCATGTCCTTTCAGGGCCCATTCACCCATTGGTCCAAGCCTGATATCCAGCTCACGCCTGTGGCTCCTAGTAGCTGTCAGCATGCGAGAGCGCCCCCCCCCCCCTGGCAACAGCTGTGACAGGCTGGCTAAACCAGGCATGGGTGACATATTTGGTGTCAACCAGTCGGTGAATTAGGGTATGTCTACCCAGCATGTGAAGACAGGATTCGGCAGACTGCGCGGAAGAAATCACTGATGATTCAACGGACAAGACGGCGTTTACCTGCAAAGCATTGTGGAACGTAGTGAGGTGAGCACGGCAAGGCACGTAGAGCGCCCTGGTCATTCACTGCACCTGTATTCGTCTCCAGTCGTCTTGACTTGTCTGGCCACTGGACTTAGATGGACTCAGGCGAGAGAGTGAGGTCGACGAATTGCGCAACTCTTCCTCACTTTAATCCAGTGCATCGCGCAAGTCATTCTTCATCCAACTTCATATATCACCTTCAAGCCCTGTGGCGATGGGCTAGCAGCAGGCGTGGGTACGCTGGCAGTCGTAGTCGCAGACCTGCACACAGGCGGCTCAGGCCATATGGTCGTCTTCTACTGACCGGAGCAGCAGTGGGATTCGGCAGCCCCCTGAGCGACTGAGCAGCCCTCTATAGCATGGAGAAGGGGCTAGAAAGGGTGCCCTAAACATTGTCTGCTCATAACCAGCTAGCCGCGGTTGGTAGGTACTTTATACTGCGACCGACATATAAACAAAGTAAAAACAAGCAAAGCTATAAAAGCAAACCATATTATCTTGACATTCGGAACTTGGAACGTACGCACCCTACTTGATAGAGACCACGCGTCGGGTCCAGAGAGACGAACAGCACTGATTGGGAGAGAGATGGGCAGGTACAACATCGACATTACAGCCTTGAGCGAGACACGACTTGCAGAAGAAGGCCAAATCTGTGAAGTAGGTGCCGGCTACAAATTTTTCTGGCGTGAAAGGAAAAGCGAGGAAAGACGCCAATACGATGTGGGACTTGCCATAAGTCGGTCTTGGTAGACTTACTTAAAACAAGCTTAGCATACTCTGCCACTCAGTTGTGGAACAATCTTCCACAAGAAATCAAAGACACCACCAATCATTATACATACAGTCGCAACCTGTTTGAACACTACCTCAGGACAGACTACATGCCCCCTTAAAAAAAAACAGCAACAAAGACAATAATAATGGTAAATTATCTCGAACGACAACAAGCCAAAAAACAACAACAACAACAACAACAACAACAACAACAACAACAACAACAACAACAACAACAATATTCCCATAAATGGCACGTTACACCCACCTTGGGTATTCATGATGCCCATGTTAAACATTGCCTTAACGAGTCATGTATTATTGATTATTTTGCATGCGTTTTAATGCTTATTGTTTTTTTGTTGTCAAAGAATTGCTTCATAAGTGACGTTGAATGAAAGAAGGTATTAGAGGAAATAAAGAAGAAGGGCAGAATATCAGACGGGCCTGCGTACCCAGTTCTTAATCCTTGGAAAATAAAGATTTACTTACTTACTTACTTACTTACTTACTTACTTACTAACTAGATGGATTTCCGAAGGCTATAAACGACAGGTTTATGACCATGTTTCCCCTGCTGAACGGAAGAGTTCACTGAGACATACAATAGTGCTATGATGGCAATTCATCCTTCTCGCAATCGTCCGCGACCTCATTCCGGTCTCCACTATGCCAATGGCTCGTTGGCGGTCGTTTTCATGTAGTCGTAGCATTTGAAGCACTTGGTGTTTTGTCTCACAGCCGTTTTATACCGAGTATACTGCCACAACGCGTACACAATTTCAGGGTCATGGCTGTTGGAAATCGTGTTGCACGTGTAACTTTTTATGTTTTCATGTATTCCGTACACAAGCCCGCGGGTTGAATCGTGCACTTTCCATTC
Organism: Cepaea nemoralis; assembly: GCA_014155875.1. NCBI lineage: Eukaryota > Metazoa > Mollusca > Gastropoda > Stylommatophora > Helicidae > Cepaea > Cepaea nemoralis. Next base: position 6,164 of record JACEFZ010014458.1, read on the forward strand.
CCCCGTGGGTTGAATCATGCACTTTCCATTCCCCCGTGGGTTGAATCATGCACTTTCCATTCCAGCCATCAATCGCTCTCTACCTCATGACAAACACGGGGAAAATTCATTCCCACTCCCCCCCCCCCCCAACTTCTCGGCATTAGTATATATAATAGTGGTGCGTTTTAATGTGCTTCAGTATATATATATATATATATATATATATATATATATATATATATATATATATATATATATATATTGTTGTTATATATATATATACTAAAGCACATTAAAACGCACCACTATTATATAATAATAATATAATAATATAATATAATTATATATATAACAGAGTGTATGTGGCTGTGTTTGTGGTCAGCTATGTATTTGATGTGTTCGATAACGGTACATCCGATTGAGATGAAATTTTCTACACGTCTTCCTTTCATTCCTGTGCAACCGACTGTAATAGTTTCTTAGTGTAAAATCTTCTACTTATTTAATAACATTTACTTTTTCATTTTTCATTATATAATTTCTATATAGCAGGGGGACTTCACTCTAGAAAAGTTATTTCAAGGGGCATAACTTTTAATAACATTTCTATATACTTTATAGTCATATTGTTGGACTTACTTGCACTATTGTTAAACTCTTTGTCTATAGTTATTTTCAGGCATATTAGTTATAATAAATAATGATGTAATCTTTAGGGCATTTTCAAAGTTTTCATAAAAATAATGCATAATGCATAACATTGTAACCCATCTTTTTCTGCTTAAAGAACTTATCAACTGTCATGTCGGTGATTAAAAACAGTTTTCATTAAAAATAATGAATGGTGTGTGGAAGGACATTCTTTTAAGTTACTGTGCGCCAGGAGCTGGGCGAAACCACGCCGGGTCAGATAGATAGACAGACAGACAGATAGTCGGGAACGGAAGCTTATTTGACTACTTATATGAATTAAATGACATGCTCCCCATCAGGGACTGGGTGAAGCCGGGCCGGGTCAGACAGACAGACAGATAGACAGACAGACAGTCGGGAACGGGAGAGCTTATATGACTACGTATATGAATTAAATGAGATGCTCCCCACCAGGGACTGGGTGAAGCCGGGCCGGGTCAGCCAGACAGACAGACAGACAGACAAACAAGCAGACAGACAAACTGATAGATAGATAGATCACCCCCAGGGCCTGGGCGAAGCCGGGCCGGGTCAGCTAGTATATATATATATTATATATATATATATATATATATATATATATGCGCGAGAGAGAGAGCGAGAGAGCGAGAGAGAGAGAGAGAGAGAGAGAGAGAGAGAGAGAGAGAGAGAGAGAGAGAGAGAGAGAGAGAGAGAGAGAGAGAGAGAGAGAGAGAGAGAGAGAGAGAACGTTAGTTATTGACTTAGAGAAATGTCAGCTCTGCACAGTATGGCGAATCAAATCCGTGACATTCACGTGGACACATAACTGGGCATTATTTAAAAAAAAAAACCCAAAAAACACACACACACACACACACTCACACACGCACACACACACTCGCACACACACACACACACACACACACACGCACACACTCTCACACACCCACACTAACCACACACTCGTACTCACACACACTGTTCACACTTGCGTAGACAGAAGTGGGTCGGTGGATGAGGCATTGGGTAGGGAGACTCAGTGTTCCACCCATCAGAAACTGTATCATATTCCTTCCTCAACCAATTCATATTTTACGCTTTTGCTCGCCCCACCTGTATAAATAAATGGACACTGCACAAGATGTAGACAGGCAGATCGGCAAAGAGAGATGTCTTTGTCAAGGGACATAAGAAAGCGGGAAATAAAACACGGAGAACATGCACCACTTAATTCCCTTGAAAGCATTGGATGCCCTACTAAATAAACACACGTTGATTATACCGCCAAAATAATCGAGTTCGGAAAGTGTTTCTTGCTGTTTGTAAACTTCATTCTTTTATTTTCTGTTTCAGGGTGCTCTGGCAGAGAAACCAAACAAGGCATTTCGACACAGGTAATCATTTCAGAAGCTACCTAATTCGCCAATGATAATGATCATCATCATATGCCAAGTGACGTTGGCGATCATGTACCTCCTCAAATTTCGGTTCTTGGTGTTCTGGATTGATTCTTTTAATTTAAACTCTCATTAATCTTTTACAAGCATTCGTTGTTAGTTAGTTACTCATGCAGTTTAAAGTGTTCGTAACATTCATTTCGGAAACCACATCTATGCACACATTATATATGTAAGTGTGTATGTATGTATGTAGACATGTTTGTATGTATTTATGTATGTATGTGTGTGTGTGTGTCTGAGTATATATGTGTGCGTGTATCTGTCTGCCTGTCTTATAACGTTGAAATGTGAATTTTTTATGTTTTATGTATGTATACAGTATTTATTTTACAATGATTGTTACATATTTATTTCATAGTAAATGTAACAAACATGATAGAAAATTGGTGTGAGAAAGATGAGTGATTAAAAGGGACGAATGTAAGACGGGCCTACTTACCCAATTTGTGACCCTTTGATTATAAAGTCAGTTAGTTCTGATTTGAATCGTTCATACTTGGAAACATAATGTGGTGCGTCCCATTTGCTTTCCACGTGTACATTGCGGTATGTTACCTCTACGTTTGACTGTCCGGACAAGTGAGTGGGCGCTTCAGCAGCGATAGATTTGCGTTATAATAGTGTTGTACGGGGGATATCATACTGAAATCTTTGTGTTAACTTATTCTTGTACCTGTTGGCTTACTTGGCCGTTGATAGAGTGTTGTAATAATAATGATACATTCATAAATTTGTTTGATTATTTAGATAAATTCTCATTGCACGAATATATTGTTGAATCTGGTAGTTATTGTTGAAAAATCTACATAGCCATTATACTGTTAGTCTTAAAAAATAGTGTGAAATCTTAGTGAAATCTAACATACTATATGAGCCGCGAAGGTACAGGGGATCCGCATAGACAAACAAAAAAGCATCCAACTCTTTACGGAACTATGTGTCATACTGTGATAGCGTCTTCTAGCTTTATTATTTTCTTGATGCTTAGGGATGCAATTCAAAAACAATGCCGGACCTACTAAATGAGGCGTACAGTTCCATCAACAACCCTGCCAGACCACATAAAGCTTGATCAAGCCAAGAGGAAATTATACATCATGTGACACATTATTTACTTTCGCCTTATAGTCTTGATTTAGTCTCTAGTGCAGTGTTTCCCAACCTTTTTTGTGCCATGCCCCACTTAAGCCTTTCTAAAATTCATATTGCCCCCCTCCCCCGCCCCACGCCCCCCTCAACATATACATTATTTTTAATATTCAAAAATTGAAATGTTCACTAAAGAAACTTGAATGATAGGTTTTAGGAAGAAATCACTAGGTAATTATTGAGCAAACACAGTAAGTAAATTTTCAAAACATATAATGGAGAACTGACATTCAAGTACAAAATATTTTTAATGAAAGATTTTTCTAAATTATTTTTAATTATTAGTAATTATTTATTATTTAAACTTAGTGAGATCCTTGCGCTTGATGCTTGCTGCAAAAAGATCTTATGTCAGGTTCCAATCTAGTTAACTTCAGTCTCAAGTCTCCCCGATTTGTTATATTCAGCCGATTTCTTCCATTTTCGAATTGCCCCCCCCCCCCCCCCCCAACAGTCGAATTGTCGAATTGCCCCCTTGTGGGCGTGGGCCCCACGTTGGGAAACACTGCTCTAGTGACTTTCAACTGTTTGGTCAATTGAACGCTCGCTTTAGCTTTCAACATTTTGTGGATACAGCAGAGCTTGAGTGTGCTGTGCGAATATAGCTAAGATGGCAGATTCTATGCTGCAGATTTCTAAGCATTGATATAACAATGGAATAATTGTATCAGTATTGATGGGTATTATATTGAGATATAAAGGGGAACAGTTAGTGCAATACTAAAAAAGTTCGTATCTAATTTGTTAAATTGTAATATCTATTGGAATTTACTCAATAACTTTTTTTTCGAAAATGAATTAAAAAACAATAAACATGTAGAAGATTGACGAAAAATTAGAAAAAAACGTTTTTTCATTACGAGAATTCAAAACTGATTATGAATAATTAAGTTCATCATCATCATCCCCACATCGCGAGCGAAATGTATCTATTCGTGTACTGATACTTTTACATGCCATGAAGAAAGATTGTCAGGAACCTTTCTTTTTTTCTATGAATCTTCTTGTTTAGTACAATATGTTTTCTTTTTACAGTTTTCTCATGATGTGGCCACATGTGAAGTGTTTGATACATCGTATTCGTTGTCTTAGCCCTTCTTCAAAACATATTAATTACTTAGTTTGGCTGTCCGGGGTATTTTCTTCTGTAAAATTACATTTCTTTGGCTTCAATGGAGATTTTTACATTGCTTACTAATTGTCCGGGAGTCACAGCCATTTATTACAATTAGTTCTATACACATGCAAGACGCTCGCTTACCATATCGGTGATCTTGGGTTTGATTCACATCTAGGCGGTTTCCAATTGTTAAAATTGGCCTGCTCACCCATGTCAACACAGGCTAAAATAAGTACCAAGAAATTTCTGGGGAAGAAATGGCCGCGGGTGTGATATCGACCATATCACCAACTGAATGCCGTTTGGTGTATAAAAATATGGGTCTGACTCCATATGCCCAATGCTCCTTAAGGGTGGAAGATTTCTATTTCTAACTTCCAGTCTCAGATATTTATTGCATTAGTTTGTCTTCGTTTTGTAAAATATGGTTTCTACTTGTTCAATTCATTTTTTTGGGGGGGGGGGGGGGGGGGGGGGAGGGGGTATTTCTGTGATATGCAATCGGGGTGGCGGGGTAGGGGATTCCCTATCAAGGAGAGGTAAGGTGTCTCCTTCACTTCGCTAGCCTACGGGACACCCGGGGGGAAATGGAGTACCCGTTTAGCCCCCGATCAGGTTGTTACGGGGGGGGGAAGCCAAAAATTTGGATGGGGAAAGGTTTTTTTTTTTTGGGGGGGGGGGGGGGGGGAAAAGGTTGAAGAGGCAGCGGGGGAACAAGGAAAA
>JACEFZ010014460.1:0-10000 GCA_014155875.1 Cepaea nemoralis
TTATTTTTGTATGTACAATGTGATTTTTTTTTTGAAGACCCGACTGGTGTATTTTTGTGTGACTTTTTTAATTTCTTGTAGACAGTTTTATTTTTTGTGTACAAATGGTTTTCTAATGTTGACTTGTAGACGCTGGGTATTATTTTGTTGACAAGTGATTTTCTAATGTTGACTTGAGAGACCCTTTTTTTATTTTTGTATTAATTATTTTACTGTTGATTTTAAAACTGGTGTATTATTTTGTATTCAATGTGATTTTCTATATGTTGACTTGTAGATGTCCAGCTGGTGTATTTTGTTGTTAAAGTTTTTTAATGACTTGTAGACAGACTGGTGTATTATTGTGTATGTACAATGTGATTTTCTATATGTTGACTTGTAGACAGACTGGTGTATTATTGTGTATGTACAATGTGATTTTCTATATGTTGACTTGTAGACAGACTGGTGTATTATTGTGTGTGTACAAAGGTGATTTTCTATATGTTGACTTGTTTAGACGACAAACTGGTGTATATTGTGTATGTAAAATGTTATCTTTCTATATGTTGACTTGTAGGCAGACTGGTGTATTATTGTGTATGTAAAATGTAATTTTCTATATGTTGACTTGTAGGCAGACTGGTGTATTATTGTGTATGTACAATGTGATTTTCTATATGTTGACTTGTAGACAGACTGGTGTATTATTGTGTGTGTACAACGTGATTTTCTACATGTTGACTTGTAGACAGACTGGTGTATTATTGTGTATGTACAATGTGATTTTCTATATGTTGACTTGTAGACAGACTGGTGTATTATTGTGTATGTACAATGTGATTTTCTATATGTTGACTTGTAGATGTACCAGCCTGGTGTATTATTGTGTGTGTACAACGTGATTTTCTACATGTTGACTTGTAGACAGACCGGTGTATTATTGTGTATGTACTATGTGATTTTCTATATGTTGACTTGTAGATGTACCAGAATGGTGTATTATTGTGTGTGTACAACGTGATTTTCTATATGTTGACTTGTAGATGTAGCAGACTGGTGTATTATTGGTATCTCCAATGTAATTTTCTATATGTTGACTTGTAGGCAGACTGGTGTATTATTGTGTATGTACAATGTGATTTTCTATATGTTGACTTGTAGACAGACTGGTGTATTATTGTGTGTGTACGTGATTTTCTATATGTTGACTTGTAGACAGACTGGTGTATTATTGTGTGTGTACAATGTTATTTTCTATATGTTGACGTGTAGACAGACTGGTGTATTATTGTGTATGTACAAAGTGAGTTTCTATATTTTGACTTGTAGACAGACTGGTGTATTATTGTGTGTGTACAACGTGATTTTCTACATGTGGACTTGGAGACAGACTGGTGTATTATTGTGTATGTACAATGTGATTTTCTACATGTCGACTAGTAAATGTACCAGACTGGTGTATTATTGTGTGTGTACAACGTGATTTTCTACATGTTGACTTGTAGACAGACTGGTGTATTATTGTGTATGTACAATGTGATTTTCTATATGTTGACTTGTAGATGTACCAGACTGGTGTATTATTGGTATCTCCAATGTAATTTACTATATGTTGACTTGTAGGCAGACTGGTGTATTATTGTGTATGTACAATGTGATTTTCTATATATTGACTTGTAGATGTACCAGACTGGTGTATTATTGTGTATGTACAATGTGATTTTCTATATGTTGACTTGTAGATGTGCCAGACTGATGTATTATTGTGTATCTACAATGTGATTTTCTATATATGTTGACTTGTAGACAGACTGGTGTATTATTGTGTGTGTACAAAGTGATTTTCTATATGTTGACTTGTAGACAGACTGGTGTATTATTGTGTATCTACAATGTGATTTTCTATATATGTTGACTTGTAGACAGACTGGTGTATTATTGCGTGTGTACAAAGTTATTTTGTATATGTTGACTTGTAGATGTACCAGACTGGTGTATTATTGTGTGTGTACAATGTGATTTTCTATATGTTGCCTTGTAGGCAGACTGGTGTATTATTGTGTACGTACAATGTAATTTTCTATATGTTGACCTGTAGATGTACCAGACTGGTGTAATATTCGTATCTCCAATGTAATTTTCTATATGTTGACTTGTAGGCAGGCTGGTGTATTATTGTGTACGTACAATGTAATTTTGTACATGGTGACTTGTAGATGTACCAGACTTGTGTATTATTGTGTATCTACAATGTGATTTTCTATATGTTGACTTGTAGATGTACCAGACTGGTGTATTATTGTGTATCTACAACGTGATTTTCTATACATGTTGACTTGTAGACAGACTGGTGTATTATTGTGTATGTACAATGTGATTTTCTATATGTTGACTTGTAGATGTACCAGACTGATGTATTATAGTGTGTGTACAATGTGATTTTATTTATGGTGACTTGTAGATAGAATGGTGTATTATTGTGTATCTACAATGTGATTTTCTATATATGTTGACATGTAGACAGACTGGTGTATTATTGTGTGTGTACAAAGTGATTTTCTATATGTTGACTTGTAGATGTACCATACTGGTGTATTATTGTGTGCCTACAAGGTGATTTTCTGCGTACAGATCATAGCACGTGCCTGCTGACCCCATGTTCTTGGATTAAAATTCGCGTCGAAACGGGCATTTTATTTAGGATCAAATGTTTCCTGGTTCGACCCATCCTCATGTAAAAAGGACACTAATAAGTTTTTGTGGAAAATTAAGGCCTACTGCCTTGATACTAACCACCACATCACCCATATAGCTCTATATATTTATTATCCACAGGAAATTTTACTTACAACAATAAGAAAGAGACAAAAAGCTTTCTATGGTCATGTGATGAGAAGAAAGACATTGGAGAACGTCGTGACAACTGGAAAAAACGAGGGGAAGAGGGGGAGAGGCAGACCAAGAGAAATGGTGCTGGGTGGATTGCGACGGTGGCATTGAGGAATATCATCAGCAGAGTTGATCCAGAAAATCAAAGACCGAGATCTGTGGAAAGTCATGAACGCCTACGCCAGCCGGCATGACATTTGATGATGATGATTATGAGTTTATCATTATTTTCTGAACGAGAAGTCAACGTTTAAATCCAACTGACCAGTGTGTTGAACGAACGACTACCCCGCTGTCACGCACTTGAAGTTTAGTCGCTATACAAAATAGTTAGACATTTTCTGTATCAACGCATTAACTCGCTTCAAACCCATGATAAGGATCCAGCTTTCACATCCATACTAGAGAACAGACAGTGCCAGCGATTTGTAGGTTCAGTTTATCAGTTGTGATGCCGTCGTTGCTGTTTACTCAGATAACATCGAGTCTTGTCGTGGCAGGTGTCGGTCAGCTCCAGGCTTATCTGGATATCTTCACCTGAGTTTCCATCTTTTTAATCTAGAGGATCTCTAATACTTCAAGACATTCACTCCTTCAACCTTTTAAACCATTTGGTGTGATACTGGCTGCTGCTATTTACCAGCATGTTGCTTTTCCTGGACTTATTACCATCCCAAAAGGTTGCCTGTTTCCCTATTCGTGTGTTGATTTCACGGACGATTTGATTCTGTGCTTGGCTGAGAAATCAAACTAATGCTCTTGTAATTCTTGCACAACTTGGAATTTTCTCCGTTGGTCCGCATTATCAAATATTCAGTTTTATTGTGTGGATATTGCTTGATGTTTAATATCATTTGGGAAACTCTCCTGTGTAAGTCCGACCATGTCTGTTTCAAGTGTTCAAGTGGAATATGATGTACACACCTGGTGACTTTTCTTCATTAAGTGAACATACCTTCGACTTCCTTGTGTGCGGAGTGTCTCCGTGGCTAGGCGGTACGCCGCCAGCCAGGAACTACGAAGGCTGTGGGTTCGTTTTCGGACTCTGTCATTCGATTCACGAGGTAATTGTTCGGAGATCCCTGGTGGATCGTCGCTGAAGCTACGGAGTTCGTGCTCCGTGAGATGTTCTCGGCAGGCCGCTCCGTGGAAAGAAGACTGAGCCATGTGGGATAGAACCCGCCGCAAGGAAGTCAATACTCTAGCCTGTAGCTCGGCACCCGCCTCCATTTATATGTTAATGAGAATTAAGTTTTAGAGTACAGTCAAACCTCGGTTTTCGTCGATTGTCTCGGTTTTCGTCGATGTGCCCACATGACCTCGCTGCTAATTTTGCGAACACAATGGAACCCACTTTTTTTTTTTTTGTGAGCATCACTTGCTAATAATAAAATACCAGCGGCATTAAGATTGCTGACATCGGCCGCGTGTACGGGCAGTCTTCATCCACTATAAGTTTCATTGTGGCGGAAAAAAAAAAGAAGCAGTAAAATAGGCTAATGTAGCGAAAGACATGAATGTGCTAACGAAACAGAGATCGCAAACAATTGAAGATGTCAAAGAGTTAGTATTAATTTGGATAAATCAAAAACAGTTTGATGGCAATTCTGTTTCGGAGGCAATCATATGTGAAAAGGTCAGATTGTTGTATGCCGATCCCATTAAGAAAATGACCAGGACGAATGCTAGTGTGCGTGGTGATTTAAAGGCCAGCAGATTATGGTTTGAAAAATTCAAGGGCCGCACTGGCATACATTGTGTTACTAGGCACGGTGAAGATGCAAGTTCAGACACGTCTGGGGCCGAAAAATAGTATTAAACACTGTATTTATTCTCTATAAAATGTGTTTTTGGTATGTATTTTGGAGTGTCTAGAACGAATTAATTTGATATACATTAATTCATTTGGAAATAATTGCCTCGGTTTTCGTCGGTTTCGGGTTTTGTCGATTGTTTTCGGACAGATTATAGACGAAAACCCAGGTTTGACTGTATATCACTTATTCCTCCCCCCCCCCCTACTCCTCCAAACACTATTCAATCCACCGTCTTAGAACAACCGTCTTGTCAGAGATCGTGGAGCAACTGTTATCAATGGCAGCCATCGTGGACTATTGAGGTTTTGTTAGATTTCTCATCTTATCAAGGGTTGATTTCTTTGCTGAATTGCCTATAATGCACAAATGATCTTACTGTGTTCACCATAAACATGTAGTTCGACCCATAGGCTAGGCATGACGCTTCCTAACCATTACATTCGTTAGTTGTCTGTCGTGTTTGCCTCTCTTTAATTCCTTAGGACACTGAATGGATAGATCAGTGCATGTCTGGTGTATAGACACTGTCCTTGGTCTAACCCTTTCTCTTTTCCCCGGCATTGACCCCCTCTCCACATTACTCTTCTTTCTAAAGGTGTGAACAAGTCACAGAGTCTTTGCTTGGTGGTTACTTTAAGAAGTCTTCTTTGCTCCAAGGTTCCATCACTGGCGGTTCTGTTCAATACTGACAACTCAATTGCTTCGGAGATAATGTGGTGGTTTCGCCATGCCTTCCACATTCACATGACTTAAGTTATTTGCCACCTTCAACAATGTCTTAGATTGCTACTGTTGGCGAGCACCTTCCCCCCCCCCCCCCCCCCACCTTGGAATATCATGGCTAAATAGCAAGAATGTTCCAGGCTGTCCATTTATCACAAAGCATGTTCGGTCCAGAGAGATTCTATAAACAAACCTTGTTCTGCTCATCCTCCACATCATTGTTTTATTTTGTTCAGACAGTAATGTTTATTTAGTTTTCTGTTTTCTAATACGTACTGTTATTTTACTGTATCGTACCGCTGCTTCAGTGACCAACTTCTTATTCTGTTATCAATATTCCATATGTTTCCCATGTGACCAATAACCCTGGGAGTCACGGTGAAGCAGCGGCTAGAACATTTGCCTTCTGGTCCAGTGGTCACTTGTTCAAATTTCCTTCTAGGCTGGGATTGTTTCTGTGACCTAGGTTCAAAGGTCGACTGCGCCTAAAATGTGCTTCAGTAAATATCCTGGGAAGTAAATTAGGCTGGCGTGATATTGGCCACACCATATGGCGAGAGCCATCTACAATAGATCCATCTAAGATCAGTCTAAAATATGGAGCCAGCTCCATATACCAAGGTTCTGTAGTACTTTAAAACTATGAATGACTAACGGTTTCTATTTCAAGGTTTTCCTGTAGATTCAATGAGGACGTCTGTGTTTGTCCAGACTAACCTTATTCTGTCGTCTTATGTTGTTTTCATCAGCACATATCTCTGCCACACTCTACCTCTCTGTAAAGGACCCGTATACACGCTTTGAGACGTATTAGGTACATGTGCTGGTCTGAGTTTAGTTTAGTTTAGTTTAGTCGATGGATCAACATCACGTGTAACCCATAAGTGCACCGTTCTCGTCCTAACTCAAACCTGACTTTGGAGAAACTCAGCTCAGTGCACGAACTCCGTAGCACCAGCGAGGATCCTGAAATACTTTGGGAAGATTTTAAAATCGAAATTTTTCCCGGGCAGCGCAGTTAGGCTACTCTTTTTCGATTTCCAACTGCCAAGGGATTTTTTACGTGCGCAACAATACACGCGGGCGTCCGATCTCACTACCCAGAGACCAGGGGGAATTTTATTACTAGAAGTCCACGTGAAAAAATCCCGGTCCTCAACCGGGGCTTGAACCCGGGACCTCCAGCACTCGAGATGGACACCATACTTCGAGACCACACAGCCCCCCTGCTGCCCCCCTGCAGCAGTTGCTGGTCTCGAACGAACGAACGAACGAACTAACTTTATTTTTAAAGGGTCCCAAATTGGGCACGCAGGCCCTTTCAAACACTCACTTTTCGTTCATCAGTTGTGCATGTCACATTAACATTGGAAAACACATTGTCAAATGAATGTTGTAAACATAAACAATGCATATTACCATGCTATGAGACAGGCAGGCAGGCAGAAACAAGTACACAGACACATTCATAAACACTTACATACATACCTGCATACATACTTACATCATTTACACAAACTCTCACAGATTTATAGATAAATCACAACAAAATGGGTCAAGTATATGGGTGATTTAATCATCAATCTAACATCAAGAACATGGGTAATTTAATCAATCTAACATCAAGTACATGGGTGATTTAATCAATCTAACATCAAGTACATGGTTGATTTAATCAATCTAACATCGGGTGCCTTTACTTCACATGCCAGTGCCTGGTACCCAGTTTAGCCTGGGTTGACCTCAGCTCCTACCTCACTTTTAAACATCCGCCTCAATGGGGAATCGAACAGAGTCCATCGGACCGACAGGCCGGCGTGCTAGCCGCGGCAATAAAGCGGCCCCCGTCAAGCTGCGACCATTTCTGACAAATTCATTTACAAGCCATATATCCGGAAGTGAGTACGACTGGTCACAAGGGCGACTTTGCGGTGTGACCTCCGTGTTCCCAGGAAAAGGCTCTGTGGGGACTGGGTCAAGACTTCGACCAATAGTTCCCTTCCCAGTGGCGCTTCAGTTTCAGCAGTTCATTTAGCAAATTTAATTACAGGTCTCACAAATTCAACCCTGGGGGAGCCTCGCGCAGCTGTGTCAGAATGATGAACTTTCTGCAGGAGGGAATGAAAAAGGCGCTATTCCTGCATATTTCTTTTAGTCGATACTTTTCGGGGACTAGAGCAATTAACTGCATCAACTAAAAAAAAAACTTAGCTGCTTCTCCTCTACAGGACGTCGTGATCAAACCCAGTATGTTTTGGCTGTTTGGGATTTACTAGGCAATTTTAACGTTCATTAATTTGACAATGTTTTCTGAATAACCGACGCCCACATCATGGAAATCAACACAAAGTGGTCTGCTTCCTAATCGTATGCAGCTGAGTTTGAATCCTGGACTCGGTGTGTCGGGGAATTGTGAAACGCGTTCACTGCCTCTAGACTACAGTGCTGCAGTAGCAACTAAATGAAGCATACACACATTTAGGAAAATCGGTTTCAGAAATGATCGGCCGTACACGAGACAAAAGGTTGTGAAAAGACATGATTAGCTACGCATCACGACACGAACTTTAAGAAGAAGTAATAAGAAATGTTAGTTTTTTTTTTTTAAACTGCTTTTCACGCTAAGGGGTGTATTGGTTTTAAGGTACCACGTTATGAAATGTATTGGATTTGTTTTATTAGTCAAGTTATGAAATGTATTGGATTGGTGGTACTAGTCACGCTAAGAGATGTTTTGCGTTGTTGGTACTATAGTCTGTCCATAAATTAATGCCGTCATTCACGATCAATTATTTTGAAAACTGTCTGTTCCATCGTTATGAAATTTTTCCTGCCGTCTTATATTTACCCCCACCCAAGGAATATGTCTTTGATAGGTCCAACCGCAACTTAAATCATCGAAAGCGGCGACATTTCTTTCATGTTTTGGCGAAAATGTAGTGAATTCACGCTAACAAACTAGTCTTACACGTCATTTCGGGTAACGACACAAGGACAAGGCGTAGCCAGATTCTTATGGGAGTGGGTGCAATAAAAAAGTAGCTTAAAAGTCGAAAGGGTCGACTGCATTGCACCGGGTTTTTATCCATATGGCTCAGTCTCTTTCCGCAGCGCGGAAAGCGTCGCACAAAGCACGAACTCCGTAGCTCCAGCGATGACCCTCGGGAGTCTCCGAAAAAAATGCACTCGTGAAATGAAGGACGCGGCCCGGAATCGAACATACAACCTTCGGAGCCCGAGTCAGACGGCTTGACCACTTCACCACGGAGACTCCCGAGAGGGGGGCAATGTGTAATATTAGTAAAGACAGAGAATTTACAGAGGCATGGGTAAATAATGTGTAAACTGACAAGAAAGCAGAAGGAATATATTTCTTACCTTATTTGCCATTTCCTTCTTGTTTATACAGCTGCTGGTTAATAATGTGTACACAAGTATTCATGTTACTAGGATGCATTTAGCCACTGTTCTTTTTTCGGGATTTGTAACAGTATGAAACAGTTTCCTGCGACCAGCTTCTTGACAAAAATATGTGTACAACTTCATAGCGATGCTTTGAAGTGTACAAAATTTCACATTCAATCCAATTGAATAATATTCACACATTCAAATATTAGCTATTAATATTATATTAATGGTAAGATTTATTTCTATATTTATTTATATAATCACGTTACATGAAAGAACCCACATTGACGACACCTCTGAACAATCCCAGTTAACTGCGCGCAGTTTGTGCCAAAACGGAAACCAGGAGACAATTTTTAAAAAAGCGCGGATGTGTCTTGGTGAAGGTGTAATACTTTTAAAACTATTGACTTAATCTCTGACCCGTAAATTATATACCGCACATAAACAAACATTGAAATCTGCTGTACAATCTCCAGAACAAAATTTTTTTTGTTGGGTGGACATAGTGATAAGGTTATATGCTAAATCTCATAATTTTCCCTCAGTTGGTTACTGAGATATATAATTTTATATTGGGGCAGAAAAAAAGTAAACAGACTATAGTCACGGTCTGGCGTATATTGAGTTTTTAGCACTAGTCACGTTTTGAAGTGTATTGGGTGTATGGTACTAGCAACGTTATGAGGTGTATTAAGTGTATGGTACTAGTAACGTTATGGGGTGTATTGGGTTTATGGCAATTGTCACGTTATGAAGTGTATTAGGTTTATGGTACTTGACACGATATGAAGTGTATTGACTTTATGGTACTTGACATGTTATGAAGTGTATTGGGTTTATGGTACTTGACACGTTATGTATGAAGTGTATTGGGTTTATGGTACTAGACACGATATGAAGTGTATTTGGTTTATGGTACTTGACACGTTATGTATGAAGTGTATTAGGTTCATGGTACTTGACACGATATGAAGTGTATTGGGTTTATGGTACTTGACATGTTATGAAGTGTATTGGGTTTATGGTACTTGACACTTATGTATGAAGTGTATTAGGTTTATGGTACTTGACACGATATGAAGTGTATTGGGTTTATGGTACTTGACATGTTATGAAGTGTATTGGGTTTATGGTACTTGACACTTATGTATGAAGTGTATTAGGTTTATGGTACTTAA
>JACEFZ010014460.1:15000-95000 GCA_014155875.1 Cepaea nemoralis
CGGTGCAGTAACAGCCAGTCTGTCCGCCTGCTCGATTCTCACCACACCAGCATGCCCTGGGGAAAACATCCAATGGTTGCTCCACATTTTTGATTTTTGAATTGAAACATGCCACTCTGCACGAAGCATTTAGTTCGAGAAGAAGAAACATAATTGTTCTCTGTAGGATCTGAGCACCGAAGAAGACAGGCTCATACAGGGAATCATGAATCGTAAACTGAAGTTCCCTTGCGCACTTCAGATGACCGAACTTCCACGGGAATAAGTGGGCAACTCCGCATCTGAGCAAAGTATAAATACGGCCAATAAGACATCTCTGTACAGGGTTGTCATATTTAGCCAGGTCTGTCATCCACCTGAACCTCAAGCAATGGAATATGGACATGATTCGTCTCCAGCCATTGTAAAACCATTAACCGACCTTTTTTATTTGTGTCCGTTTAATATATAAAGCAGCCGGCTCCGTGTCTTCGGGGATTGTTTAACTGCTGTGTACAATTCCCCGACATACTGAGTCAAGGTTTCGAAGTCTTCTGTGGGCGATTTAAAAGCAGACTACATTGCGTTAATTCCCATGGTAGGAGACGTTGATCTTCCAAAAAGCAATGGCAAATTATTGAATGTACGTTTGCCTAATTCCCCACAAACACCCAATAAATGATGGGTTAACTGCAACGTCCTGTAAAGGAAATTCAATAACTGTAACTACATAAAGCATAATAGAATTCATGCTTTCGACCTTTTCTGCCTGGAAAACCTTGCTAGTAATTAGACTACAGCCGACATAACTCTTACGGTTAATCAGACCCGCCAACCCTTTTACCATGCAAGACTCAGGAGAAACAGTGAAGAAGGGGCTGCCGGTTTTAAACTAGACGGAGGAATTGTACCAACGCCAGCAAGTCGTAAAATGTCATTTCATGCGCCATGCGACAACAATGTGTTTCCCATGTCCTCCTCAAGTCCCAGAGTTGACTGTTTTCTGTGCCACTCCACCAATCCATCCAGCATTATCTCCCCTTGACACCGTCTGTTTCAGACACACCATCTTACGGGTGGTCATTCAGTTCCCCCTCGGCTCGTCATATGGCTAAACCAGTGGTTCTCAACCGGTGAGGAATTCCCCCCTCCCCCAGGAGGGAATTTTAGGGTTTGGGGGGGGGGGGGGGGGTGTGGGAAAATTAAGATTATTTCAAGATCACATTAATACAAGAACCAGTTACTTGATATTGTTTTCCATCTAAACTTTACGGTTCTGCACTTCTCGCCCTAATGAAATTCGTTTTATAACGTAAGTAGACCCGCAAAAGTATGCATAAAATTTGGTGGAACTGCGGTAAAGCTGTGAAAGTTTAAACAATATATAATGACACAACTGTTATGTAAAGCTGCACTACTTTGTGTCATTATATATTGTAGACCCGCAAATCACGTTTTATGTAGATGTCTAGACTTGTTCTAGTACAGTGGTTTTCAACCTTTTTTGGCCCGTGCCCCAATTCACCATATTTTCAGAACACCATTCTTCCCCCCCCCCCTTTTCGTAGTTCCTCCCTAAATCCCCCCCCCCCCCACCACACACACACACAGTATACTTAATAATGGAAGCTAAATTTGATAGCACATACGAAAACAAGTCTAGACGTCTACATAAAACGTGATTTGCGGGTCTACTTACGTTATAAAATGAATTTCAGAAGGGTGAGACGTACAGAACCGTAAAGTATGAAGGGAAAAACAATATAAAGTAATTGGTTATTGTATTAACGCGATCTTGAAATAATCTTAATTACCCCTATTAAAACCCTAAAATTCACCCCTGGGGGGGGGGGGATTTCCCACCGGTTGAGAACACTGTTCTAGTATGTGTTATTAAATCTAGCTACCATTTGTATGTATACTGTGTAAGGGTGGGGGGGGAATTTATAGGGAGGAAATTCGAAAAGGGGGGGGGATGACTTTCTGAACGTATGGTAAATTGGGGCATGGGCCAAAAAAGGTTGAGAACCACTGGGCTAAACGCTGGACTAACGGTCCGGTGGTCATGGACTGGACCTGCATCGACGCGGATTGGACCACTTAGAATTGACCTGGATTTCCTGATCGACCCAGCCTAAAATAGGTACCTAGAAATGGCTTAGGAAGTAAAGGTCTCCGGAGTGATACTGACCACATCAGCCATCGAGTGTCGATGGTCTATATTTTTGCATTTGCTCGCTCTGAACTCAAGCATAGTCCATTCATACCTATAGTGCACTGGACTGATTTTTTTAGTGTGGATTAGCTTTCCTTATTAACCAGTGTCCATCTCTATAAGGCGAGTCCACTCAGACTTCTGTGGTACTTGTAATTTACGTCCCGAAGACAAAGACGAGAAGTCAACATTTGGGTCCAACTGACCGGTGTAGGGGTTGAACTCACTACCACGGCATTATGTGTTTAGCACATGTACAATTATCTTTTCATTTATTAACATGTAAAATTGTCTTTTAATTTATTAACATGTAAAATTGTCTTTTAATTTCCCGTTTTAGTAGTCGTGAGATGTGCATTTATTATTCTTCTCGCTTGGGACTGAAAAGCGACAATAGACGAGTACCGAAAATTCTCTGCTTCAGTTAGCAGTCAGACTGTGTAAGTGAAGTCAGTAGAATTTCAAACTCTACTTAATGTCTGACGAAGGATTCCCTATGATGACTCAAACCTGCATTGAAAACTGTTGAGGACAATCTACGTCGAGCATCTATCATCTGCTTCATATTATGTTTGCCGTGAGAAGAAAAGACTGCTATAGGTGCAGTTGTATTGATTCTATCTTAATCATTACAGACTGAAGAAAGGTAATAATGAGATAGATATATTTTAGGTTTGTTTCCAGAAGCGGAGGAGCGGCTGGCCGAGTGGCTAGAACGCCGGACTACTATTCGGGAGACCCGGGTTCGATCCCTCGGTAAGGTGTGGGATTTTTTTTCTATCGGGGGCAAAAAGAAAATTCTAACCTGCACAGTTCACGGCGACTTCACTAGCCAGGCGGCTTTAATTCCTCAAGCTCAAAGTAAATTACAGTTTCCAGAAGCGAGGTATATGTGTTTGTTTCATTTACTTTCAAGTTTCGCAATGAAAAGATTATATGTTAGAGCCTATGTGTAACTGTTTATGTGTGGAGGAGAGAGATAGAGAAAGATATGAAAATAGAGACGCAGTGAGAGGGAGAGAGAGTGAGGGGAAGAGAGAAGAGAGAGTGAGAGCAAGAGAGAGAACGAACGAACGAACAAGAGAGAGAGAGAGAGAGAGAGAGCACGCGAGAGAATTGAATTGAACTTTATTTTAAAAGGGTTACACATTGAGCACGTGTTGGCCCGTCTTACATTCGGCCCTTCCAATCACTCATCTTTCTTTCACCAACAGTGCATGATACATTCACGTAGGAAAATAAAACATTGCCAATGAATGTTGTAAGCATAAACAATGCATATTATCATGTTATGTGGCACATCCCCCTCCAACACAGACATCCCGCACCAACCCACACACACACACACATCCCTCACCCACTCACACATAACCCACCCATACCCACACCCCCACCCACCACACATCCCCACCCACCACACATCCCTCCACCCACTCACACATCCCTCACCAACCCAGACATCTCGCACCCACCCACACAAACATCCCCTGCCACACGCCAACTCCCCACTCACACATACCCCAACCCACACAAACTCGCCCACACACACATGCTCCACCAACCCAACCACACACCCCAAACACACACACACATACCCCTAACACACACACATCCCACACCAACACACACACATCCCTCATCCACTCACACATCACCCACCCATACCCACAAATCTTCCCATTCAAACACACATCCCCAAGCACACATTTTCCCACCCACCCACACATTTCACATCCATCCACACACCCCACCAACTACACATACATCCCCACCCACACATACATCCTCCACCGACACACATCTCCCACGCATACACACATCTTCCACTCCCGCTACACACGCCCCAACACACCCACACACACACACACACACACACACATCCCCCACCTACCAATACACACACATCCCTCACCCGCCAACATCCACACATACCACTACCCACAAAAACACACCAACCCAAACACACATCCCCCTCCCACACATCTCTCACCCATCCACATATCCCCCACACACGCCCCATCCATACACATATCCATCCACCCACCCATACACCTCCACACCCACCTACTCACACATCTCCCACCACACACATCCTCCACCCGCACACATCTCCCCACCCACTCAGACACACATATCCCCACACATACACACCCCACACATCCTCCACTCACACACACTTCTCCCATACTCCCACACACATCTCCTACCCCCACACACACATCTCCCACCCACACACAAACACACATCTCCCAACACATACACACCTCTGCCATCCATATATACATTAGCCATACCCACCTCCCAGATCATACACATCCCCCACACATCCCCTACACACATCCCCACACACCCATCCACATACCCCCACCCACACATCCACTCATACACACATCCATCACCCACTCACACACCCCCACCAACCCACACACATCCCCACCCAGGCACATCCCTCATCCACACACATATTCCCCACCCACCCACACAACTCCCCACTCACCCACGCACCCCCACCCACATCCAACCCACACACAAATCCCCCACCCACACATATCTCTCAACCCACACACATCCCCAACCCACAAACCCATCCCCCAACCCAAACGCAATAATCACATCTAGACAGACAGACAGACAGACAGACAGACAGACAGACAGACAGACAGACAGACAGACAGACAGACAGACAGACAGACAGACAGACAGACAGACAGACAGACAGACAGACAGACAGACAGACAGACAGACAGACAGACAGACAGACAGACAGACAGACAGACAGACAGACAGACAGACAGACAGACAGACAGACAGACAGACAGACAGACAGACAGACAGACAGACAGACAGACAGACAGACAGACAGACAGACAGACAGACAGACAGACAGACAGACAGACAGACAGACAGACAGACAGACAGACAGACAGACAGACAGACAGACAGACAGACAGACAGACAGACAGACAGACAGACAGACAGACAGACAGACAGACAGACAGACAGACAGACAGACAGACAGACAGACAGACAGACAGACAGACAGACAGACAGACAGACAGACAGACAGACAGACAGACAGACAGACAGACAGACAGACAGACAGACAGACAGACAGACAGACAGACAGACAGACAGACAGACAGACAGACAGACAGACAGACAGACAGACAGACAGACAGACAGACAGACAGACAGACAGACAGACAGACAGACAGACAGACAGACAGACAGACAGACAGACAGACAGACAGACAGACAGACAGACAGACAGACAGACAGACAGACAGACAGACAGACAGACAGACAGACAGACAGACAGACAGACAGACAGACAGACAGACAGACAGACAGACAGACAGACAGACAGACAGACAGACAGACAGACAGACAGACAGACAGACAGACAGACAGACAGACAGACAGACAGACAGACAGACAGACAGACAGACAGACAGACAGACAGACAGACAGACAGACAGACAGACAGACAGACAGACAGACAGACAGACAGACAGACAGACAGACAGACAGACAGACAGACAGACAGACAGACAGACAGACAGACAGACAGACAGACAGACAGACAGACAGACAGACAGACAGACAGACAGACAGACAGACAGACAGACAGACAGACAGACAGACAGACAGACAGACAGACAGACAGACAGACAGACAGACAGACAGACAGCTACTATGACCAAGATTCAAAAGAAGGCATGAAACTTCTCTCCCTCCTCCCAATCTCTCTGTTTCAAAGAGGGTCGTCTTGCCAAGTTTCCTGCCAATGGTCTCAGATTGAGCTTGTTATCTCTCCACACAAACCTTCCTGAGAGCACACCAGAGCTTGAACAAATAGACTTTAGCACCTGTTCATGCGCGCAAATTTACTTTTTTCAACAACGGCGGAGCTTTGAAGTCAGATATAGCGAGCATCTGAAAACAGGTGGAGGGAAGTGCAGACATAGAAGGAGAAAGACATCCTCTCCTCCCGCCATTTATATGTATGATGTTTACCGACGACATTCCAAACCGCCAATTCATAATGGCTGCTGAAAAAGTGGGAAGATGGCGTCTGGGTATTTGAGAGATTACAATAATATTTATTGGAATAATGTTACCGTAGGGAGGAAGTGAATCCAGACAGGTCAAAGGGAAAAGGAAGGTCCACATTCTTATGGGTGAGCCTTAACAAAGAAATGAACACGTCACTCAGAGCAATGTGATTGACTGCTATCTGCACTGACAAACTGTCGTCTGCTAAAATGTGGACATTAAACTGACAAGAGAGGGGGGAGAGAGGAACGGCATAGACGTGTGGAGGAAAGAATGGCATAGGGGTATCAATGAAAGAATGACACAGAGGTATGAATGAAAGAATGACATAAGGGGTATGAAGGAAAGAGTGGCATTGAAGTATGGGAAAAAAGATGCCTGTATTTGTGGAAGAGGAAATAGCATAGACATATGGAAGAAAGAATATCATATATTGATTAATTGATTAGACACTGACATCACAGCACTCCGGTTAACCCCATACATGCTCCGTCTGCAGCAGCAAAAGCCTTAAGGTGTAGATGCATACGATCCCGGTAGCTCACTTGTTGTAAATGCATCAAGCGTTCTCTCATATATAGCTCGACACTCCGTGCTTAAATCCAAATTCAGACACCCCTAAATATGTTGTTTCATCTGCCATTGTCTCTTCAACGAACATCTGCTCACAGATAGTCTTCTCGATGTCCATCTTGTCCTTTCTGATTTTATCAGCTACTGGCACTCACGAAGCAAACAATCTGCTCTTTGGTTACATCACACTCATGCATGATCATTACATCAGATCTAAGTCGTTGTAAGAGAAAAGTGCTAATACTGGTATCCACTCAGGCCATATTTGTCCATTTTGAACATAATACAAACTCAGACTCTGTGATTGCACTGATGACTCAAGTACTCGCTATCAACCTCAAAACTGCAGTGATCGCATCCACACCCATCCTCCTACTTGAGATTGTAGATCTACAAACTTCATTTTGCTCGTCCATTACCTTCTCTCCGAAGATAGCTGAGAATTCCCAGACAGATTGCTTGCTTGTGTTCGCTGGCTGTGAACTCCAGCGTGAAGTCCTGTATGTCGGATGAATACATCCTGTTATCCAAAATCAATGTGATGTCATACCGGACCTGAGGTTTGCGTGAGTATCCGTTGTCCCATGTCTGGCTTATTGGTGTGCAGACTGGT
Source organism: Cepaea nemoralis (assembly GCA_014155875.1). NCBI lineage: Eukaryota > Metazoa > Mollusca > Gastropoda > Stylommatophora > Helicidae > Cepaea > Cepaea nemoralis. The sequence continues at coordinate 22,437 of JACEFZ010014460.1, forward strand.
GGTTCCTCGCCATGCAGGCAGATACTCTCCGACTTCGGAGGAATCCTCGATCCGACTGTTGTTAGCCAGGTCCCCGAAGGGACCTATTGCCCAGGACGCACGGCGTGGACGTGTGAGCAGGTCTTGGCCAGTATAGATCCCGGCCCTGGTGCCTTGGGAACACCTCTGCGTCCCTCCCAGACAGATGCCGTCAGAATTCAGATCCCTCATGACGCACAGAATCCTCGCTTTACACTGCTGCATCAACTCTCCAGACATGTTCATGTATCAGCTGTTGTACCTCAAACTCAAAACCTCATTGCAAATCCCTCCAATTCTCTGTCCAATGTGACGATGACCAGTAGGGATTTGCCCCTTTTATAGTACAATCAATCTATTCCCTCCCCCGATGTGTCTCCACCTTGCCGCGGTGGGGGAGCTTGTGTGTCCCTCTGACCCCATGTGCTTGCCGATGGGAGACAACTACATATCGGACAGCTTATGGGATAGGGGCCAGACTAAGAGAGACACAACCTGCTGCTCTGCGGGTTAGACTGAGGTGAGGATAACAGTCAGAAGTTTAAATCAGGCGCACGAAGGCAGAAGTTCTTGGTCCGGACAAAACACATAGGGCTCCCTGTCGAGGGCTGTGGCTGAACGCCTCTAAGCCACAAACCCTCGGATCTGAGAGCCAGGCCGATACCCGCCTACCGAAAAATAGAGACGTGATACTGAGCAAGCTACATGCTCAGGTCTGATATATGTTCGAAGGCTCTCAGCTGGGAGATATGAGAGATCCCCGGATGAGAGGGCCAGGCCGTTTCTCGTTCACTGCTTGCTGCACGAAGGTAAGGTGCTGAGCCGGCAGCACATGTAGCCTACCTTGTGAGCGAGTACAAAAAGTCAGAAAAGTGCCCTAGTCGAAGGAAATGGTTATGCAAACTGTCTGTATCTAACTCATAGAGAGTGTAGACAAAAGTGGAAGAACGTTTCAATGACGCGAAATGGAACGCACGGCGAGCGAACCTATTGCGTGGTCTGAAGTCAAAAGCAAAGCTTACCGAGTGGATGTCGCCCACAGTCTGACCGTTCCTGGTGTGTGCTTGAGCGGCTAGTGGCAAGCGCGATGCCCAACATACGGAAGTGAGGAACTAAAGCAGCCATGAGCAGAACGTGGCAACTCCTCGGGTGAGCCCAGTCTCAGAGCAATATGTGCCGGCTCTGCAATTATGGAAGCCTCCTTGGATAGCGAGAGAATGCCCATGATCTGTCCCTGCCTTCCCTTTAGGGTTGACCATTTTGTCGTTGACCGTTCTATCCTGACCAGCTGAGATGTGGGCGGCATCACAACAATAAGTCTAACGTGCCTCAAAACCCGAGGAAGGCTAACCTCATTAAAAAATGCCCGCCGAAGCCGGCAGTGCTGGCCTACGGGTGGCAAAATAAAAACTGGCACTACGCATTTTACGTCCGAGTGAAACGTCTCGTCCATTTGTCTCTCGTGCTAGGAACAGCTCTGACTACCTAGTTTCCGAATGCCGCTCTTGCTCGGAACAGCTCTGACTAGGTAGTTTCCGAATGTCCGCCGTGCCTGGAAAAGCTCTGAAGGGCGCAAGGACAAGCACATGTCCGAAAACTCGCTGAGTGGATACCATCTGCAGACTTGTCTGGTTTGTGCAGGAACGGCCCGAGGTGAAGGAAAGCCCAATATATTGAAGTGAGGATTTAAAGCAGCCATAAGCAGGACGTGACGATTCCCTCGGCTAGCCCAGAACCAGGGCGCTATGTGTCGGCCCTGCAACTATGGAAGCAACCTTGGATGGCGGAAAATGCTATGGACTGTCCCTGCCTTCCTTTGAGGGATGACCGTTGTCTTCGACCGTTCCATCCTGGACAGCTGGGTTGCAGACGGCACCGCAAAAGTGAGAGTCTCCCAGGAATGCTACCTAGTCAAAAAAGCACGCTAAAGTCGATGTGTTGGCCTACGGGTTTCGGCCCAAGGGCGCATAACAGACACACCGCAATCACATCTGGAAAAAAAAACACTCCGGATGATCGCAAAGAAGAAGAAGAATCTATTCCTGCCCATTCTTTAACTGCTCGACTCTGTGTCTAACCTATGATATTTTCTGCCTCTGCAATCCACGATCCTCCTCCCTTTATTTGGATTCCTGTGGAATAATTCGGGTTACCAAGCAGTGGATGTCTGCCATGTGTGACTCGCATTTAAGCGATTTCCTTGGTCTGTGCTCGTGCCAGTCTAGATCCACCAATCTAAGCTCAAACATATATCTCATCGTTCTGCTGGAGGCATCTCAAGTACAGTTTAATGAATCATCGCGGGGGTTACGTTGATTGTACCCTAAAATGACATAGAAGTGTTCATGAAGAATAGCACAGAATTGCCGTGATAGACTGGCACAGAACTGTGGAAGAATCTATAGCCTAAAAGTGTGAAAGAAATACGGGTATATTTCTGTGGAACACAAAATAGCATAGCAGTGTGATAGAAAGAATGGTATAGATATTCGAAGAAAGAATATTACATAGAAGTATGGAAGAAATAGTGGTATAATTGTGTGGAGCTAAAAATAACCTAGGCGTTTGATAGAAAGAATGACATAGATATTTGAAGAAAGAATAGCGCATGGAAGTATGGAAGAAATAAAGACGTAGAAGTATGGATGAAAGAATGGCATGGATGTGTAGAAGAAGAAAAAAATAGTATACACACGTGGAGGAAATAATAGCCTAAAAGGGTAAAAGAACGCATTGCAAAGTAATGCCGAAGATAGAATGACAGAAGTATGGACAAAAGAATGGCATAGAAGTGTGGGTAAATGAATACTATAGATATGTGAAAGGGTGGAACAAAGGATAGCATGAAAGTGTCAAATCGTATATTTATGGAATAAAGAATATTAGAGAAATGTGCACAGCCAGTGTTACATGACTAGACAGCCTAGATGTTGATGGATATCTGTTACACACATCTCAGCGCCGTTTGATGTACCTTGAGTCGAATAATGTGCGTTATTCAAATATGTCAAAAATACCGTGTCCATCAAAAGAAGATAACAATGTAAATTCCAACTTGCAGGGAGAAATACATATGCAATTAAAAAGTACTCGTTAAAGAAAAAATTAGACAATCGAAATTGACTAACTGTGGTTGTTTACTTCAATTCTTCTTACGCAACCCTAGCGTTGGGTTGGAGACAACTGACGATGAAATATCTTAAACCTGTAATGGAAACATCACCAGCTAGGCTTATACCCAGTCAGCCTGTATGTTCTGGGTTGAATCATGGCTGCCTACATCTAATAAACCACTCGACTGATCTGAAGCTCCAGTACCGGTTGTGCACCCCCTGCTGGTCTCTTAGCTTGGATAGAAGGAAAGAGAGTTCTGCAAGACAGTTCGCGTGGACATAATCTCTCTATACCAATCTAAACCTCCAGAGATGCAAGTCCTTTTCAGGGTTCATACCATCTCAGTGTGAGTTCATCTGAAAATATTTATAATTCAGGTCCTCCATGGGATTCACAACCAACAAACCAACTACAGTTAACGTTAGATGCATACCATCTACAAGACATCTCAGTGTGAGTTCATCTGAAAATATTTATAATTCAGGTCCTCCATGGGATTCACAACCAACATACCAACTACAGTTAACGTTAGATGCATACCATCTACAAGACATCTCAGTGTGAGTTCATCTGAAAATATTTATAATTCAGGTCCTCCATGGGATTCACAACCAACAAACCAACTACAGTTAACGTTAGATGCATACCATCTACAAGACATCTCAGTGTGAGTTCATCTGAAAATATTTATAATTCAGGTCCTCCATGGGATTCACAACCAACATACCAACTACAGTTAACGTTAGATGCATACCATCTACAAGACATCTCAGTGTGAGTTCATCTGAAAATATTTATAATTCAGGTCCTCCATGGGATTCACAACCAACAAACCAACTACAGTTAACGTTAGATGCATACCATCTACAAGACATCTCAGTGTGAGTTCATCTGAAAATATTTATAATTCAGGTCCTCCATGGGATTCACCAACCAACAAACCAACTACAGTTAACGTTAGATGCATACCATCTACAAGACATCTCAGTGTGAGTTCATCTGAAAATATTTATAATTCAGGTCCTCCATGGGATTCACAACCAACAAACCAACTACAGTTAACGTTAGATGCATACCATCTACAAGACATCTCAGTGTGAGTTCATCTGAAAATATTTATAATTCAGGTCCTCCATGGGATTCACAACCAACAAACCAACTACAGTTAACGTTAGATGCATACCATCTACAAGACATCTCAGTGTGAGTTCATCTGAAAATATTTATAATTCAGGTCCTCCATGGATTCACAACCAACAAACCAACTACAGTTAACGTTAGATGCATACCATCTACAAAACATCTCAGTGTGAGTTCATCTGAAAATATTTATAATTCAGGTCCTCCATGGGATTCACAACCAACAAACCAACTACAGTTAACGTTAGATGCATACCATCTACAAAACATCTCAGTGTGAGTTCATCTGAAAATATTTATAATTCAGGTCCTCCATGGGATTCACAACCAACAAACCAACTACAGTTAACGTTAGATGCATACCATCTACAAGACATCTCAGTGTGAGTTCATCTGAAAATATTTATAATTCAGGTCCTCCATGGGATTCACAACCAACAAACCAACTACAGTTAACGTTAGATGCATACCATCTACAAAACATCTCAGTGTGATTTCATCTGAAAATATTTATAATTCAGGTCCTCCATGGGATTCACAACCAACAAACCAACTACAGTTAACGTTAGATGCATACCATCTACAAAACATCTCAGTTGAGTTCATCTGAAAATATTTATAATTCAGGTCCTCCATGGGATTCACAACCAACAACCAACTACAGTAACGTTAGATGCATACCATCTACAAGACATCTCAGTGTGAGTTCATCTGAAAATATTTATAATTCAGGTCCTCCATGGGATTCACAACCAACAAACCAACTACAGTTAACGTTAGATGCATACCATCTACAAGACATCTCAGTCAACACCAGCATGTTTTTTTTTGTTTTATTTTTTGGCTAATTGTGATTTCTTGGCAAGTTTACGTTCAGTGGTTTGCCATTGCTTTCTGAATGACCGGCACTTATACCATTTTATTTTAAAAAAAACCAACGCAAGGTGGTCTGCTGCCAAATCTAACTATGGAAAATGGAGTCAATCAAATGGAAAATGTAACAATAATAACGATAGAAAACACAAACTGTACTTGAAAGAAATGAACCAATGGGATTGCTATCATAAGAAAAGCTGATCCATTTGCATATTAATAAGTCAAAAGAGTGCCAGCAGACGAAGCCTGATCGAAATATCACTCCAAATCTATACCCCAATTATCTCGAAAAGCCAAATTGACAAACCGTAAAATATTGGAGCTCGGACTGAAAAACAAATAACATTAATTTAGCCGAAAAAGAAAATGATAGTTTAGAATGCAATGATCGATACCAAAAATGGAACGGTATGTGAAATAAAAAGAAATACGAGCAGATACAGCGGCGCAGTTACACAATGGGTAAAACCAGTTAAATATCATGAAATCAATCCGCTGATCTCTCGACGCTTTCAGATAATAAGATTCCGTCAAGTTGTATTAATGTTTGTCAGAAAATAAACAGCAGGGAAACCTCAATATCGTGAGAGAGCTCTATTATTTTCTCATTTTTCAGAATAAGTCCAATAGTAGATTAACTCGCCAGCCGAGTTATTTTGCCATCGGTATTTCCTTATGCTGGAAATGATAATTCCCCACAAGCTTACCCTACTTTCATCAGTCTGTAAAAAAAAAGACAGAAAGAAAATGAAAACACATGGACTAGAAGAAAATACAGAAACCCAAGCCAAAATAACATGAATTGGATGATACCAGATACTACTGCTTTCTCAAGACCAGTCCAACCGGGCTAAATGCAAGTAATTCGAGTTTGTTGGGTTGTCTCAGATGGCGCCATTTCTTGTGCTCTCTAAGTACAGTGGTAGCCGCTGTTGTTTCAGTTGCTTGCCAGTCTCTGCTTATTATATTCTAGTCTGGCCCAGCTTAAGTTACAGTGGCAATTCCTGTGATTTAAACACCCATCATCATTATGTGCCATACCGATAAGTGTGGACGGTCATGTTTCCCCATCTCACACGATCACCAAAGTCGTGGATAAACTCAATGTTCTTGTCTCGACCATACCACGTGGCCAAGCCATCCAAGTATTTACTTCTCTGCCTTCCCCCTTGTTATTTTCCCCTCAACCATTGCCAGTTGTTACCAAGATCTCCAATTTATTATTATATTATATTATATTATATTATATTATATTATATTATATTATATTATATTATATTATATTATATTATATTATATTATATCTATAAGAAAGGATGTATGTGTGTGGGTGGGGATGTGTTTGATGCGTTCGATAACGGTCCATCCGATTGAGATGAAATTTTCTACATGTATTCTTTTCATTCCCGTGCAGCAACTGTCATAGTTTTTTTTTTCCAGCTATTTACTTACTAAAATTTAGTGTTTAAATTTACATTATCATTTCCATATTGCAAGGGGACTTAACAAAAGAAAAGTTATTTCAAGGGGTATAACTTTTAATAACATTGCTATTATTTTATATATAGATTGTTGCATTGTTTTCAAAGATTTATAAACTCTTTGTTTACAGTTATTTACAGGCGTATGAGTTATAATAAATAATGATATAATCTTTAAGGCATTTTCATAGTTTTCATAAAAGTAATGCATCTATTTAAATAGTGAAATTTTTATAACTCATCTTTTAGACTCAAGAAGTTATCTACAGTCATGTAGGTGATTTAAAACAGTTTTCATTAAAAATAATGGATGGTGTGTGGAAGGACATTCTTAAGTTAATGAGACGCTCCCCGCCAGGAGCTGGGCGAAGCCGCGCCGTGTCAGATATATAGATAGACAGACAGATAGTCGGGAACGGGAGCTTATATGACTACTTATATGAATTAAATTAGATGCTCCCCACCAGGAGCTGGGCGAAGCCGGGCCGGGACAGACAGACAGACAGACAGACAGACAGACAGACAGACAGACAGACAGACAAGCAGTCAGACAGACAGATAGATAGATAGATTCCCGCCAGGGTCTGGGCGAAGCCGGGCCGGGTCAGCTAGTTATATTATATTATATTATATTATATTATATTATATTATATTATATTATATTATATTATATTATATTATATTATATTATTTAAACACTAGCCTATGTTAATGTCTTTTTCTAGAATTTGATAACATTCAGACAAGCAAAAATAACAATGCACAAATTAAAAATGTCACAAACTTTGAATATCTTGGCTCCATAACCATCAACAAATGAACCTTCTGTTCAAATGAAGTCAGAAGAAGATTGGCCAACTCAACCGCAAAGGTTACACATTAATGAGAACTTATGACACAACACCAGCAAACAAGTTAAAGTAACATTTTAGAAAACATACATCGTTCCCGTGGCAACATACGGGTGTGACTCATGGACCGTTTCGTTATTAGTAAACAATAACCTCCAGGCTTTTCGAACTTATATGTTTACGAAAAGTTCTTTACAAATCGTAGACCAAGAAGAAAACAAATACGGACGTTCTACAAGATCTAAACATTAAAAAAAAAAATGTTCATAAACAACACCAGTTTAGTAAACTGAAATACTTTGGTCACGTTAAATGTTACAGTGATTTGGAAAGATGAATGATGGAAATCAAAGTTACTGGTAGAAGAGCAGAACTATGCGTACAAGACATTGCAGACACCATTAGCATGAAAATGCATAGACATGAGAACTGGCAAGGGATCGTGAATGTTCTCGGCAAGACTCATTGAGGACGAGGTTCTGTAAAAAGGGCCATGTAACAAGTCATTTCAAAACATCGCTCACAGAACGCCGTGTCTGTAAGGCCATGCATCAACTCCTGCTCCCTGACCACTGTCCTGTCTCTCTAGTCTTATTTTCCCTGACCACTATCCTGTTTCTCTGATCTTATTGTTCCCTGACCACTGTCCTGTTTCTCTGATCTTATTGTTCCCTGACCACTGTCCTGTTTCTCTGATCTTATTGTTCCCTGACCACTGTCCTGTTTCTCTGATCTTATTGTTCCCTGACCACTGTCCTGTTTCTCTGGTCTTATTGTTCCCTGACCACTGTCCTGTTTGTCTGGTCTTATTGTGTTCCCTGACCACTGTCCTGTTTCTCTGGTCTTATTGTTCTTCTGTTACCAGTCTCCCACAGGAACATTAGACCTTCAACCACAAGATGCAGGTCAGCATGGTGGAATGGGTAAGAACGCATGTTCTTAAACATTCGTTGTGCTGATACTGAGGTCGCTTTAAAAAAAAAGTCGCTTAAAAGTCGACAGGGTCGACTTCATTGCACAGGATTATTATCCCATATGGCTCAGTTTCTTTCCGCAGCGCGGAAAGCGTAGCACAAAGCACGAACTCCGTAGCTCCAGCGACGACCCTCAGGAATCTCCGAAAAAATGCACTCGTGAACCGAATGACGCGGCCTGGAATCGAATCTACGACCTTCGGAGCCCGAGTCAGACGGCTTGACCACTTCGCCACGGAAACTCCCGGTCGTGGATCAGCTGAGGCAAGCGATTCAACCCCTACACCGGTCATCTGGACTAACATGTTGACCTGTCATCCTTGACTTGGGGGAGTAAATTACAAGTACCTCTGAAGTCGGAGTGGGTTCGCCTAATGGCGAGGGACACTGTTAATAGGGAAAGCTAATCCACACGCGAAATCCAGTCCATCACTACTACTAAATAGTGTGTATGGACTACACTTGAGATCAAAGCGAGCGAGCGCAAACAAAAACAAAACACACACACAAGATGCTAAGCTGAATGAAGACTCTCGATGCCACACATGTTCTTTTGCCTCATACATTTTCATTATTGTCATATGTTCACGGTTTCCCATTGTCTTCAATGAACCATGACTTCTATTACTGTTCTTTCTTCTCCACTATATTGTTTGATATGTCCCAATTACCCCAGTTGCCGAGACATAATGTTATTTATTAGTCAGTGTTTTCCAATGGTCAGATCCTAGAGAATGTAATGTTTTCTTCCTGATCAATGATATTCTGCGCATTTTCGTTTGCTGGTAGCTTTCAATGGCTCTGTTGCCTAGTGCGATCTTCTGTCTACTTCCTTCCCCCATATGCTGTTTCCCGTCTCCTTTCACCGTGTGTTTCCCCATTTATTCTTTCCCATTGTTTTCTTTCCTGATACAACATTTCCCGTGTGTTAGCTCCTGCCTACTTCCTTTCCCGTGTGTTCTTTCCATGTTACCTTTTCCTCCGTGGTTTCTTTCCTGTTACAACCTTCCCTATAAGTTCGTTCCTGATTGCTTCCTTCCCAGAGTGTCCTTTTCTTTTACCTCCTACACTTGTGTTCTTTCCAGTTGCTTCCTTCATTCTCTCTCTCTCTCTCTCGCTCTCTCTCTCTCTGTCTGTGTGCGTGCGTGCGTGTGTGTGTGTGTGTGTGTGTGTGTGTGTGTGTGTGGTTTTTACCCCTCCTTATGTGTTCTTTCCTGTCTACTTTCTCAACCCTCTGTTATTTCCCATCTACTTATTTCTGTGTTGTTTTTAAGTCGTGTCTACTAATTTCCCTTTATATTCTTTCTAATCTTCTTCTTTCCCCATTTGTTCTGTAATGTTTATTTCTTTCCCCGTTTGTTCTTTCCTGTCTGTTTCTTTCCACGTGTGTTCTTTCTTATCTACTTTCCTCCTAGTGGCTTCTTTCCTGTTTATCTCCTTCCCGTATGTTATTTATAGTTATCTCAGTGGTTCTCAACCTTTTTTTGGCCCGTGCCCCCCTTCACCATATTTTCAGAACGTCATTCCCCCCTTCTTATCAAACATTTAGCCCGTGCCCCCTCCCTCCTTTCACCGTATTTTCAGAACGTCATTCACCCCTTTCATATTTCCTATCTAAAACATCCCCCACCCCTATACAGTATACGTAAAAATGTAAGGTAAATTTAATAGCACATGCTAAAACAAGTCTAGACATCCACATAAAACATAATTTGTGGGTCTCCTGACTTTATAAAATGAATTTTAGAAGGACTTAACTGTAAAGTATGAAGGTAAAAACAATATCAAGTAATCGGTTCTTGTATTAACGCGATCTTGAAATGGTCTTCATCCCCCCCCCCCCCCCCGGAAACCCTAAAATTCCCCCTGGGGGGGGGGGATTCCCCACCGGTTGAGAACCACTGAGTTATCTGCTTCCTGGTATGTTCTTTCCTATCTAATTCATTCTCTGCTGCATTCCCTGTATGTTCATTCCCATGCATATATTAATCGTATCACATAGAAGCTCTCGCGGCTATTCCTTGTAATCTGTTTCCTATTATTATCATTCTGTATCATTCAGCACCATTGCTGGTGTCCGTTGAATATATTTCTGATTAATAGTTAGGAAATACAGTTTGCTTACCAAGGCAGCTGCCAAACATTGTACATTTTAGATTTAATGTAACACTCTGATTTCGCTTGGTAAAGCAAACGCGGCCAGAGGGGGAGCTGGGTACATCATCTCACTAAGTCATTACAAGGAGATGTTAGGAATATGATAATTCCACCGCATATGTATGTCATAGACTTCTTCTCAATGGCTATTGCACGTATTGCGAGCTAATCAAAATGGCCTCTACTCCAAAGAAATGGTTTCCAAATAAGGTAATACTTGTTCCGTTGGTAGGCTAGAGTTTGAATTATACCGTATTTGCTCCACAGCTTCAATCTGCACACCTTATTTATGCTGTTTACGTAATCAACACATCGAGTTTACAAAACGATAAAAGAACACGTTGTAAATGTCCAGATATGGGAAATATGTTGTTGTTTCACAAACTGATAGAGGGTGATCACTGATTCACACCCCAGCATTTGATAATTATATTCTTCATGATTTCCCTGGTCCAGAGCAGACAATGGCGATCGCTATACTAGTAGTCCCTTCTATCATGTTACGTTTTAACGAAGTTATCATATTGTTATAATTAACCAGCTGTTTAACTTTCTCACATACAGCTGTCTCAACCTTCGTTGTTTGCTTCATTACTCAATATTTTTCCGCGTAAGGCTTGTTTCTAAAATTCACCACTAGTCCTGATATCCATCCAGCACATTTCATTTGCCTTGTCCTCATGACCACTTCTGGCTTAGCAGATTAATGTGAACGTATTCGTTGCTAATTTTTTTTTTTTTTAACTTAACAACTTACACTATGACATGTGTATGTATTAGTCAGCCCTTATATGACTGACTTGATTATAACCAAACACAGTTCAAGCAGGATGAAGAAGGATCAGTTTAGTTAAAGGCTGACACCCGTGCAGGCAAAAGATAGACCGATGGGCATACAGGCAGCCAAATAGACTGTCAGAGAGACAGACTGACTGATTGACGGGCTGATTGACAGACTGGCTGAGAGGCAGGAAGGCACGCAGCCAGGTAGACAGACAGACGGATAACAGACAGATAGAGAGAAATATAAACAGAAAAGTTGACAGACAGGCTGACAGATAGAGAGACATTATGAATTGCTAGCAATAAATCTCTATTGCTATTCAATGCCTGGTTGTCCACTTAGGACACATGTGTGTTTTGTCTCAGAGGGGAAAACTGACAGTCCCAGTGTTCAGTTAAACGTCATTGGAAGAGGGAATCACGACAGTAAATAACGGATTGGCCATATTCGCCGTGGTGGCATTGTAGCTGATGGGATTGCTAACGCTTGCAATCGTCTGGGATTTATTCCTTGTAGAAGTACAGTTTCTCCGACCAGAACAGCTCCTTGTGGGTTCTGTCTCGTAAAATGTGCACTGATTACAAGTGAAAGGTACGGGACTTCTCCTTTTTCATTCGTTTGCTTGAAATATGTCTATAACTGCAATGTTGTCTCTTGTATGAATTTAACTGTCTTTTTTAGTTCACACACCGGTCCATAGAGTTTATCTTCCACTGTCGTCTCTCTAGGCCAGAAGGTTTGCCTAGATATGTTATATTTTGGGCAGTCTTGGAGTATGTGCTCTGCTGTCTGCGACGCCAATCCATATGTGCACATGGCTGTTTCACTAATCTTGAATTTTGTATACATGTAGTTGCGTAATCTATTGTGTCCTGTTCTGAGGCGCAGAATAATGACTTGTTCTGGTCTGTCCATAATGTGGTAGTCATCTTGAGCAGGTTTTGGTGGATTTCTGACTGATTTGATCGTTCTTTTCTTTTGGTGGTATGTAACGGGCACATCAGGCTGTTGTTCTTCTTTGGCTCCTCCAGCCAATTGATCAGCTCTGTCGTTTCCAGGTACTCCACAGTGGGATGGTATCCACTGTATGATGACCTTATGCTGACTGCTAAGTTCAGAAAGTAGTGTCCTTAGTACTGGCAATTTCCCAGACAGGAGCGCCTCGAGTACTGATTTTGTATCTGTCAATAGCACCACAGGTTGTGTACCATTGTTGGTATTTAGTAATTTCTCTGTTGCTATCTTGATTGCCTCAATTTCAGCATCATAGTTATGGCAGTACTTTCCTGTTGGTTCTCTGGCTGAGTCCCTAGTATTATTTGGGTATTCTATGTACACTCCCGCTCCTCCATTTCAAACAGCATTTTGTGCTGACCCATCTGTGTAGATTCGGATCCAGAGATCCTGTGGGTATTCTTCATCAAGGAAGCTGAGAGTGGCTGTTCTGCGCTGCACACTGTTCTGTTTTTCCTTGCCAAATATTCCTCTCACATTTGTCTGGATTTGTAATGATAGTCTATGTTCATCTTTCCATGGAGTTAGCTCTGGAATAGTTGTTAGGGGGATACCAACTGTGGGCAGATCGGTGGTTTCTCTGCAGAGTCGTTTGGCCTGGTGGATAAAACTATTTCTTTTCAACCGCCCCATAGCTAGGTTTTCAAATCTGTTCATCATAGGGTGGCCTGGCAAGCTGAGGAACTTTTCTGCTTGTATTAGCGTTTTCGTATCTCTGCGCTCTCTCACTGCTTGTGTCCTCCCCATCTTCTCCATTTCCACTATAGGGGTTGATCTCATCCCTCCTGTGGGGTACGGGACAATCCTCACACCATGAGACCTACTGGGAATGTGGGGTTAGTGTTATGATTGTAGAGACCAATCGGCACTCGATGTTGCGATATTGTCAAAATCACGCCGACCGTCATTGCCTCCCTCAACATTCACTGAGACCCATTTTAGAGTGGGTCTACCTGTTAACTCCTGGGCACGAGAAGATAAGGTGGGAGTGAGGGATCGAACACATGACTACTGGGCAAGCAGTCAAGCGCCCTAGCCACTGCAGTATGGCGGCTGTCATGCGCTGACTAATGTCCCAACTGTGCGAGGATGTATCGCTGAAGGAAAGTCTTCAGGGAGAGAATTTGGGAACTGTATATAACAGAGCAAGTGAGATTGATGCTTGTGTTGAGACATCTGAGATTGTCTGTGGAATATATAAGTTTAATTTTGAGGAGTAATATTATTTTAACGTACACATTTAGGGTTTCTGTGGTTGTTCAGTTTTTCTGTTGAGGGGGTCGGGGGAAGGGAAAGGTGGGATTGCGTGGGTAAGCCGCCTACCTCGTTCTCCTAAGGTTGTGAGTTCGTGTCTGGACTTTTCAGTTCAATAATTTACATACATGTTTTCACAAATCCACTTTCTAGAACAGGGCACAGTCACGTTATGATATGATCAATTTATTAACAGAAAATATACCACTATTCAATTACACACATACAACAACAAAAAAACATGAGCTGCCACAAAAATATACTAACCAAGAGATATTTCTAGCTGTCTATAAATATATCTGAGTAATCTAGCCAAAAGTGCCCTATTTTAAAGTGCTTTTGGAGTCACAGAAACATTAAATGGTACCTTGTATACAGGTGTTCAACATCAAAAGTTGCTGTGGATGGCTTATTATGATTGATGTCGAGAAGGGAAGTTCCTTATTTTGAGGGGGTGGGGGGAAACATCGTCCACAGTTGGCTTCGGGTTCGGAACTTGTCGATTCAAATGTGAACGTGGTATCTTCATGCTTATACACAGTAAATGGCGTGGTAGCTATAGTTTGGATTCAGCTGACAGTAAATTAACAAGTAAATGATCCGTTTACATGCCCTAGGCACAATGAGCACATGGACCTAGACCCATATTTCCATTGACCGATCGTTTCTTGGTGGGTGATGGGTTTAGTATCCACTTCAGGCTGGGTCGTTCTGGCAGCCCAGATCAGTTTTAAACGTTCGAATTCGCTTAGAATGTGGGTCGAACCCATGTGCATCGGGCCAGCAGGCCAGAGTCTAGGTACTAGGCTTATGGGGCTGCCGGATTCAGCTGGGTTAGTCCGAGTTTGTTCGAGTTTGTCTGAATTTGTCTGAGTCTGAGTCTGTCTGAATTTGTCTGAGTTTGAGTTTGTCTGAGTTTGAAGTTGTTTTGGTTTGTCTGAGTATGAATGTGTCTGAGTTTGTCTGAGTTTCTCGATCTCAGCATGATTGGTCTAAACTGCAGAAGCTGCTGATGTATCTCGTCAAATCCAACCCGAAAATAAAAGAAATTAAATGTGGAATTAGTCAATAATAACCAGATAGATCTGTCTAGAACAAAAGAAATCGCAGGTACCCACCAATTCTGCTCGTCGCACCCTTCTGGGGTTTATAGTTAAATCTGTGACCTGCAAACAGAAAATGAATTGTAATCTGTTGATTCTATACTTCATATAGTAATTCCTTTAATATACTTTTCAACAAGGTCTTCTTAGACCAATATGCATATAACATAATTTACAATGATATTTAACAAAAAAAATGTGAACATCTCAAAATAACTACAAGTTATTTTCAGATTTTCACATTTTGTTGTTAAATATTATTGTAAATATAACTTTTGACTCCTTCAGCAAATCCCTTCAAATCGACGCCTGTAATAGCATAATCTAAGCCTTAAACCTTTTGTCTGATGCTTTATCTAAAATCCTATCAATAGAAGGTCAGCATGGCCGAATGGATAAGAACACATATTCTTAAACATTCGGTGTGCTGATGCCGAGGTAGTGGGTTCAACACCTACACTGGTCAGTTGGACTAAAATGTTGACCTATCGACCTTGACTTGGGGACGTAAGTTACAAGTACCTCTGAAGTCGGAGTGGGTTCGCCTGATGGCGACGGACACTGTTAATAGGGAAAACTAATCCACATGCAAAATCCAATCCAGCACTACTAAATTAGTGTGTGTATGGACTACGCTTGAGTTCAAAGCGAGAGTGCAAAAAAAACCAAAAAACTCCTATCAATATACTATTTGACTGTTAAACTGATTCACAATAGTATTTATATTTCTTGCGAAGCTCACGTTCTGACAAACAGAACGGTTCATACATGGTTGGAATATCACAAAATACAACTGGAAGCTAGGCTGATGGGAAAACACAGATTTTGGTTTTTATTAGGGAAAGATCATAGCCTGTTCAAAGCACAATGGGTTATAATTGGAATATGTAGTTGTTATTATTGTTTCAAGAGTCCCGTTGTCATAGGGGGTAGAGTGCTTGCCTGCCGAGACAAGGGTACTGGGTCAGTTCTCAGCAAAGGGAAACATTATTATTTCCCTACTATTACGGCTCTGGGATTGATCCAGCCTCATAAAATGGGCACCAGACAATTTTCAGTTTTGGGGACATTGTCTCGGGAACAAAGCCGGCTAGGAAGGGAACTGGCCACCACAGCTGACATGTCATGGTAAGGCCTCACACCTCACATCCCGAGTTCATTATCTGCTAAGCGATAACCATTATTATTGATTATGTGGTTGTTTCGGGATTTGAAATTTAAATATTGAGCACAACCCACTACTGGCAACGCCGATCGCATTCCGGTATGAACCTAAGGCCTATCCACGTCAATATGGAAGCACTATACTCGAGTTTCGCCCTTGTTTGAGCTCGTCAGTAGTGCATATCCCTGACCGGATCCGGAAACAGTCCCGGATCACGCATGTGAAGCGGGTGCGTAACCACGCGGCACACACTGGACACACCAAATTATCACAACAGAACACCACAACGCTACCCATCGTAGGCTATTACACGTTCCATATTGACGTGGATAGGCCTTAGGTTCATATCGGAATGCGATCGGCGTTGCCAGTAGTGGGTTGTGCTCAATATTTAAACCATTATTATGTCAGAAAATGAACTTTCATTTGATTGTTCATTCGTTATTTGAATTTTAGTTTTCTTATACTGCTCCTCATTGTCTTCGCCTGGATGTGTAGTGTTATACTTTTTTATATTTCACATGGCGTCGATATATATGTCCTTAACGACGCTCTGCGGATGAATATTCAAGACACAGACGAGCTGATTAAGGATCGAGAGTCTTTCTGGGGTGGTAATGAGAGGAACGTCCTGCAACACACTTGCTATAAGCTGGTGATAATTTACAGGTATTAACATAGTTGCCAGACTTATGCAGGAAATGTTTTCTAATTCAAAACAACCAAATAAAAAAGTAACTTTACTATTTAACAAAATAAACAGCTAACATGACTTCCACAGCTACCGGAGATGATAGGTCATCAAGTATTTAACTATTTACGGTGACATCAATTGCAGCATTAATTACGAAAATAAGGTTGTGCTCGAAACACTATATCTCCTAAAGCTTCTAACCCAGATGCAATTCGTTATCTATTCTCCATAATCGGTCAAATCGCAGAATCTCGACGCTGTCCATCCACTAAGCAAATAGGAGTAGTCATCATGCCCATTCAGCTAATCACGTCGCATTTCTCCCTTCCACAACACGGAATATACATCTGGCCAGTTTCTCTGCATAACCATTCAGCGATGCAATTATGGTTCTCCTGTCCACAGTACTCTATGTTTGACTAACTTCTCTATAGCCTGCATATTTTCCCTGTCCACTAATTATACATGTGGGGTGTGAATTATTTATCTGACAATGCAGTTAGCCATGTCGTATCGCTCGCCTATACAAGAACAAACATTACATAGTGTACTGTCCGAGTGTCGTAATACACAATAGCTACAGAAAACTAACAGCTAATATTGGTGGAGGCAGATCTTTAGGGACCAGATATGGTGTACATAGCAGCCGCGGTAGCACAGTCGTTAACTTGCTTGCGTGAGGCATCGGTGATCATGTGTTCGAATTCCCAGCAAAGTCAGATATTTGTTGTTGTTTTTTTATTTGTAAATTATAACACTGACATAGACATGGGCTTCCAGGTCGACCAGTCTGACATACATGTTTCATGTACATTGCAGGACACTGCGGTCAACCCCGATATGATTTTCCAGTCAAATTTACATTCAGTAGTTTGCCATTGCTTTCTGAACGAGAAATCAACGATAAAGTACCTAGATCGATTTCTGGAATGAACCCACTTCTCAGCCGTTAGCGCATAGAAAGCTAGAACGCGAGGCCGTGAAACCTCTCGGCCACTCTGACCTCTTTCAGTCTAATATGGAAACCAGGAGATGTTCAGGAATTAAATGTCGCCGACGTTACCTTGACAACATCACCCATCGTGTGCCGACTGGCATACAATATTATGGTGTTACCACCATGTCTTCAGTACGCCTCAATGTTTGGGAAAAGTCTTTTACTATTCCTGTATGGTATACTTAGGCACGGACATTGCCGCCCAGTAACTACTTTCATTAGGGTCAGTATTTCCGTTTCATAAGGCTACATGACAATAAATATAATGATTGTTACAGTAGTAATGAGGAAGTTACTAACTGATACACCCACGTGTGTGTGTGTTTTTATTTATGCTCGCTTGTTTAGTCCATACACGTGCTACTACTAATAAATACAATAAAAAAGTCGCTTGAAAATCGACTTCATTGCACCGGGTTTTATCCCATATGGCTCGGTCTCTTTCCGCAGCACGGAAAGCGTCGCAAAA
This sequence comes from Cepaea nemoralis, assembly GCA_014155875.1. NCBI lineage: Eukaryota > Metazoa > Mollusca > Gastropoda > Stylommatophora > Helicidae > Cepaea > Cepaea nemoralis. The sequence goes on from JACEFZ010014460.1 coordinate 40,528, forward strand.
AGCACGAACTCCGTAGCTCTAGCGACGACCCACAGGAGTCTCCGAAAAATTTAACTCGTGAACCGAAGGACGCGGCCAGGAATTGAACCCTCAACCTTCGGAGCCCGAGTTAAACGGCTTTACCACTTCGCCACGCAGACTCCCGAATATATCTCCCTAACAGACTCCCTAATAAATGCAATGAACTGATGTTTTACGTGTGGATTAGCTTTCATTGTTACCAGTGCCCCTTGCCATCAAGCGGATCCTTTCCGATTTCTGAGGTACTTATAATTTACGTCCCCAAGTCAAGGACTAGAAATCAACATTTTAGTTCAACCGCTACATCGGCATCAATACACCCGAAGTTTTAAAAGTTTAAAAGCTGACCTTCACACACCCATGGTTATACTGGTCCCTCAAGGCAAGCAAAGAATAGTACCACTGTAACCTACCATGTATGTCGTAAGAGACAACTAAGGAGGGTTGTCGAGGTACTGAAAACATCATTCCATAGAAAACTTTGAATGCAAAATACTAATAATGAAAAGTTTTAAAGGACAAGACTAACTCCGCCACCCAAGAAGAAAAGAGGCCCGAGTTCTAGAAGAAGTATGACGCAGAGACATAGATAAATAATATGGGGAAGTAGTGGAGAGAGCTGATCGAGATGACATAAATTAGGATGAATTGGCGTGAGTTTGTTGGGGACTTGGGCTCTGCTGTGACGAGGGGGTAAGAACACTAGCAGAAGGAACGGTATCAGAAGGCGATGAGGAGGAGGAACTATTCGAGATTCCCTAAATTAGTTAGATAACTATATGGAATTGCAGGCAGTCAGACGGATTAAGAGAGTGAGTGCGAGAGAGAGAGAGAGAGAGAGAGAGAGAGAGAGAGAGAGAGAGAGAGAGAGAGAGAGAGGAAGAGAGAGAGAAGAAGAAGAAGAAGAAGAAGAAGAAGAAGAAGAAGAGAGAGATAGAGAGAGAGAGAGAGAGGAGAGAGAGAGAGAGAGAGAGAGAGAGGAGAGAGAGAGAGAGAGAGAGAGAGAGAGAGAGAGAGAATAAGACGTGTTGATAAAAAGAACTATATCAAGAAAGACAGATGTTCATTTAGGCAGATAGTTATACGAACAAACAAAGCAATGCAAAGACAGACAGACAGACAGACAGACAGACAGACAGACAGACAGACAGACAGACAGACAGACAGACAGACAGACAGACAGACAGACAGACAGACAGACAGACTAGATATCCCATTTACAGGACATCACTGTCAACACCAACAATTTACTGCTGTTGATGTCTTGGCAAGTTGACGTTCAGTAGTTTGCCATTACTTTCTGAACGACCGACTTCCATACCAACACGTTAAAACTCAGCGCAACGGGGTCTGCTGCTAAATCGCGCACATGTGTGTTTCGAACGCAGGTAAGCGGAATTACGAATAGCTTCCGTAACATCTTCGCCACGGAGATCGGCTCACTGATATTGACAGTTGAAAATTGCTGTCGAAGGCGGAGTTAGCCAAAACATCTGTGTTGATGTGGAAGGTAATGGGAATCCACTACATTATCTCGGCAAACATAAGTACCCGTTTCTGAGGGTGTCAGAAATGAGGTAACTGCAGTCGCATAGTAGCTAGACGCTTGTCTGCCGTCGCTGTGGTTATTGGTTCGAATCCCATCGAAGACAATTATGTACAAGTAGGTGGACTCCTAGATCGACTCAGCCTAAACTGGTACCAAATATTATCTCGGGAAAGGGAAGGAGGCCGGTGTGATACTGACCACATCACCTCTCGTGTACCCATGATAAAGATATGAGCAGTGCGGCTTGATAATAACAACTGATCCAGCGCGACACACATCAAGGTGACATAGTCATCTACCTCGATGGGTCAGTGGTGAGAAACAGACGTAGTGGTTGGGGTTTTATTGCAAAGACTAATGAACGAGTCTTGAAAAAGGAGAGTCTGGCAAATGCGAATACGACCTCCAGCATGAGAACGGATGTGGAAATAGTAACAGTGGCATTCCGTTGGTTAGACGCGACTACTGCAACACACATTTTGTTTATTATGGATTCAAAGACTATGCTTAGAAAGGTGGAGAAAGGAATGTTTTGTGTGGAATGGCTATCGTCGCTTCAAAAGTCACAGATTGTAAGAATTGTATGGATATTTTCCCCTGGCAATGCGGGGGTGCGGGGGGAATGAACAGGCTGATAGGCTGGCAGGGAATACACCTCTTGGTGGTAGATTGTTCTATGGACCAGGGGAAGTTGATCGTGCGCTTGTGGGACCAGGTGGAGAAGAAGGGGGAACAAACCCGTATGTGGAAAGAACGAGATTGTGGGGGATCCGCGAGGTTTCTGGAAGAATCTCAAAACTGAGAAGTAATACCAGGAGAACTTTAAATTAGATAGTGGTGGGAACGATTAGTAGTGTAACTCTTCACTGGCTGTAGAACGATGGAACGGAGCACGTACGGGAATGTCCTGAGTGCAGTAATGTTGGTTCTTATCTCAACTCAATAAAGTCGTCGTTAGCAACAGCAACAACAAAACAATAATAATGACAATGACGATGATTACCGCGAAGATTATAATAATAATACTGACAATAATAATTATAATTCACGCGTTTATTTAGAAATAATTAGAAATAAGATTACGGGCGATTTTGATTGTATTGGGGAGGGGGGGGGGGGGGCATGCTGCAATCACATTAGATCACAAAGCGTGTCCGGTAGCGGGATTTGGTCAGACCTCCAAATCCCACAGGAGGTTATGGGATGATTTTCCCGCAACCAAACATGCAGTGCACGTATGCAGGAGTTAACAGCCACAAAAGAAATATTCTCTGCTCGATCTGAACTCAGAGTAAATGGAGAATAACAATAAAGGATGCGGATCTTTTTCTTTGTGTTAACGCCATGAAGCTTTTTATGTATATCTTAGTGTTGGATATATATTGATGGTCTTATATTTTATACCGTCGGAGGTCATCCTTGACATGGTCAATATCACGCTGACGTTGTACTTCCAATGAAATGTCATGGTGTCCCATTTTAGGCTGTTTCTAAATAGAAGCACTGGTCAGCGAGGGAAATCACAATTTCGAAGGAGAATCGAATACATGACCACTAGGTCGGCAGGTGCCGGCTTCCTGGCCTAGAGGTTAGCGACTTTTCTCCGTAATCTCGTATACTCTCGTAAGTAACGTGACGACGGTGAAAATCAGCAGTGGTTCGAATCGCGTCGGTAACTTAGGGGTATGTGAGCCGGCCGCTCAAAAAGCAATTGCAAACTACTGAGCGTAATATTGCCAAGAAATCAACAATCAGCTGTAAGATGCTGATGTTGACATGAATGTCCTGTAAAGGATATGCGAACAAATCTAAGGTCGGCAGGTAAGTATGCTAGCTAAAGTGCTACCACTGCTCTTAAATAGATAATAATTAATTAAAAAATTTAGTTGCTTATCCTTTACAGGACGTCGCAGTCAGCACCAGCAGTTTTTGCTGTTCTGATCTCTAGGCAAGTTTACGTTCAGTAATTTGCCATTGCTTTCTGAACGACCGGCACACATACCAATTTTTTTAAAACCAACGCAAGGTGGTCTGCTGCCAAACCCCCCGCAGCTGTGTTTCGAACGCGGTATGTGGGATAACGAATTATGTGCGTAACTCCTTCGTCACAGAGTCGGTAATATTAAGTAAATGACACAAAAATACGCTTTGAGGTGCAATGTGTTAATGGTGCTAGACTCATTGTCACAGACTGATAATACGGTTATAGAGAAGATAACTTGGAGAATATAGTTATGTATATAAGAGTATAGAATTAAACACACACCAAAAGAATAGAAATTGTACGGTAGTTGCTGGTCATAAGAGTAAGAACTCAGAGTATTACGGTATTCGCGAATTACGAGTGAACAATTCGTCTGTCAGTCTGCAATTCACGGGGATTAGACCTTTTGTCATCATCATCATCATGTGCCATGCCGGTAAGCGTAGATGGTCATGTTTTGCCATCTCATCTCACTCGATCACCAAAGTCGTGGATCCGCTCAGTGTTCTTATCTCGACTATACAACGAGGCCAGGGCATCCAAGTATTTGTTTCTCTGTCCTCCCTTTGTTCTCTTCCCTTCGACCTTGCCAGTTGTCACCAAGTTCTCCAATTTATGTCTTCTCATAATGTGACCAAAGAATTGTGACTGTCTACGTCAATTTTTCTAATCAGTTTACGGTTTTCATTTGTTTCTTGTATGACTTGGATGGCTTGGCCACATGGCATGGACGGGACAGGAACACTGAGCTGATCCACGACACTGGTGATCGAGTGAAATGGGGAATCATGACCGCCCACACTTTCCGGTATGGCACATGATTGATTGATTGATGACTTGGTCATTAGTTTTTATATCCGTCCATTGTATTCTTTGCATTTTTCTCAGAAACCACAATTCCACGGCCATCAGATGTTTTTCAGCTTGTCTGTTCATTGCCCACGCTTCACATTCATACAAAAGTACAGGTTCTATGTAGCACTCACTTCAACACTCCTTTTTTCGTTGCAAATGAAATCTTTTTATTGGTCAGTATGTTTTTCATCTTGCAAAAGACTGCCTTCGCCATGGCGATTCTTGTTCTAATCTCTTCAAGGCATCTCCCATCAGACCTTTGTAAGAATGGGTGAACTCTTGGGTTCAACAACAGCAGAGACTCGTGCAGCTTTATCTCAGTTGAAAATTATTTTAAAAAAAAAATGTTTTGAATATACTTTACAGGACATCGCTGTCAACATCAGCATCTTTCAGCTGATTGTTGATTTATTGGCAACTGTAGTTTGCAATTGCTTTCTGAGCGGCTGGCCCACATACCCCGTAAGTTACCGACGTGATTCGAACCACTGCTGATTCTCACCGTAGTCACGTTACTTACGAGAGTATACGACATTACGGAGAAAAGTCGCTAACCTCTAGGCCAGGACGCCGGCTTAAAATTATAAGAATAGTTTAAAACACAATGTAAAACTTAAAGATTTCATTGTTATGATTAATAGTTAAACTTCACTATCGATTGCCTGTTAGGGAGTACAGTGTTTACATTCCGCATTTAGTTAGCTGGTAGCTTTGAGTTGTATACATACTTGTTTTTGGTAATCATGAGCAGACATCAGATCATCATCATCTTCAAGTGCCATGCCGACTGGCGTAGACTTTCATGACTCCCCACAGGTCTTGGTCTTTGGTTTTCTGGATCAACTCTACCGTTGATATTCCTCAATGCCACTATCGCAATCCATCCAGCATCATTTCTCTTGGTCTGCCTCTGCCTCTCTTCCCCTCGATCTTTTTACTTGTCACGATGTTCTCCAATGCCTCTCTTCTCATCACATGATCACCAAAACGTTGTTTGCCTCTTTCTTATTGTTGTATATAATGTTCTAGTTTCATTAGCCTCTTTCGTGCATTCGTTAATAGTTAATTTGGCAGTCCAAGGAATTCGCAACATTCGTCTCAGGAACCACATCTCTGTTGCTTCCAAGTTCTTCCTAATTTGTTCATTTAAATTCCAAATTCACGGCCATACAGCAAAACAGGTTCTATAAAGCACCTTAGCACTATTTCTTACATTCAATGATACTGACTTATTGCATAAGATATTCTTCATTTTCTGAAATGCAGCCTTTGCTTGCCCTATTCTGCTCGTAATCTCTGTTGTGCATCTTCCATTTGCTATTATAAATGTCCCTAGCTATTTAAAACTATCTACTTGGTGAAGAATTTTCTCTTCTATCTCTATTTCACATTTGGGTATTATCTGTTTCTTTGATATCACCATTATTACTGTTTTCTTGATATTCAAGGAGAGTCCTTTCATTGCACTTTCTGTTACTACAATGTCCAACAATTGTTGTAGATATTTTGCATTATCCGCCATGAATACTGTGTCACCTGCATAGCGCATATTATTTATATTATTAAAAGTGAGAGGGATATTTGACAAGGAAGAACAGAACAGTGTACAGCGCAGAACAGCCACTCTCAGCTTCCTTGATGACGAATACCCACAGGACCTATGGATCCGAGTTTACACAGATGGGTCAGCACAAAATGCTGTTCGAAATGGAGGAGCGGGAGTGTACATAGAATACCCAAATAATACTAGAGACACGGCCAGAATTCCAACAGGAAAGTACTGCCATAACTATGATGCTGAAATTGAGGCAATCAAGATAGCCACAGAGAAATTACAAAATACCAGCCATGGTACACAACCTGTGGTGATATTGACAGATGCAAAATCCGTAATAGAGGTGCTCCTGTCTGGGAAATTGCCAGTTCTGAGGACACTACTTTCTGAACTTAGCAATCAGCGTAAGATCACCATACAGTGGATACCATCCCACTGTGGAGTCCCCGGAAACGACAGAGCTGATCGATTGGCTAAGGAAGGAGCAAAAGAAGAACAACCTGGTGTGCCTATTACATACCACCAAAAGAAAAGAATGATCAAATCAGTCAGAAGGCCACCAAACCTTACTCAAGATGACTACCACGTTATGGACAGACCAGAACAGGTCATTCTTCTGCGCCTCAGAACAGGACACAATAGATTACGCAACCACATGTATACAAAATTCAAGATTGGTGACTCAGCCATGTGCACGTGTGGTTTGGCGTCGCAGACAGCAGAGCACATACTCCAGGATTGTCCAAACTACAACATATCCAGGCGAACCTTCTGGCCTAGAGAGACAACAGTGGAGGATAAACTCTATGGACCGCTGAATGAACTAAAAAAGACTGTTGGATTCATACAAGAGACAACATTGCAGTTATAAGCATATTTCAGGCGAACGTAAGAAGAAGAAGATTTATACTATAACTTCCGAAAATTATTCCTGGCTTTTCTTTGATCTCTCTCATTATTACTTCCCTATAGAGGGAGAAGAGATCCAGTGACAAAAAACATCCATGTCTTACTCCAAGCTTTATGTGTTCATAATTTCCTTCTTTATTTCCCATTTTAATAGCTGCCATTTGGTTCCAGTAAATATTATTTTTTTATTATTCTGAGATCCTCCCCATCAACGTTAATACCTTCCAACATTTTAATAATTTCATCATGTTTTACTTTATCAAATGCCTTAGTATAATCAAGGACATCAGATATCCCATGTTAATCAAAAAGGATAAAACGTCTTTAGACATAGAAGTCTGTATTAAATGTGTCTGCATTGATTTCGGTCACAATGTCACTAAATTGTAATATTAACATGTGTAGTGAATGCCGGTGAGATAGATTGTGACGGACAGGATGTGAGATGATCGCTATGATAAATGTACTTGCCATTGTGGGGACACTGTATCGGACCGGTGAGGTTGGTTGGCGAAATAACACTTCAGTATTAATTCGAAATCAGAGTTAAGAAGTGGCTGGGTTCTGGAGGCGACAAAGCAGTGGCCGTGCACAGTGAAGTGCGGTGAGTTTTGTAATTAAAGTCTGTTTTGTGGTTTGCCCCAGTGTCCTGTGGTCTCTAGAGCATTAACGTTTATGTTGGTGCCTGAAAGCAAAATGTTACGCCGATTCAAAAGAATTAACTACAACCACAAGGAATTCAGAACGCCCATATTTACTACAACAGCAAGTGTTTCTGAACGTCATATTTACTACAACAGCAAGTATTTCAGAACGCCCATATTTACTACAACAGCAAGTGTTTCTGACCGTAAATATTTACTACAACAGGAAGTGTTTCATAACGCCCGTATTTACTACAACAGCAAGTGTTTCAGAACGCCCATATTTACTACAACAGCAAGTGTTTCTGAACGCCCATATTTACTACAACAGCAAGTGTTTCTGAACGCCCATATTTACTACAACAGCAAGTGTTTCAGAACGCCCATATTTACTACAACAGCATGTGTTTCAGAACGCCCATATTTACTACAACAGCAAGTATTTCAGAACGCCCATATTTACTACAACAGCAAGTGTTTCTGACCGTCCATATTTACTACAACAGGAAGTGTTTCATAACGCCCATATTTACTACAACAGCAAGTGTTTCAGAACGCCCATATTTACTACAACAGCAAGTGTTTCTGAACGCCCATATTTACTACAACAGCAAGTGTTTCTGACCGTACATATTTACTACAACAGGAAGTGTTTCATAACGCCCATATTTACTACAACAGAAAGTGTTTCAGAACGCCCATATTTACTACAACAGCAAGTGTTTCAGAACGCCCATATTTACTACAACAGCAAGTGTTTCTGAACGCCCATATTTACTACAACAGCAAGTGTTTCAGAACGCCCATATTTACTACAACAGCAAGTGTTTCAGAACGCCCATATTTGTATAGACCAGCCGGTTCTGGCTGGGTAGTGTGGTCTGCAGCACGCCGGCCATCTTTACCTCCCAAGACATTCCCTGGTGTCTGTTTTAGGCAGGATCGACATGTTAGTCCAAGTTATTTTAAAATGTCTCTCGGATGAGGATTCGAACCCATAACCACGGCCTGTGTGCGAGTGTCTAGCCCCACTACGCTGCCGCGGTTCCCTAAATGGAAAATTATTATTTTATGTGATACCTCCTACATTGGTACAAAACATAAGGTTGTTTTCGAAACAAAAGAATGGAAGAAAACCTTGCTCTCTGTTGCGATAATATGTAACCTTTCTTTCAGCAGTCAGTAATTTCTTTCTTTCAATCTTGAAGCCAAACGTTCTGAAGATACCGTAGAGAGATATAGATCTTGGATTAGATCATTCAGTTCACGGTGGTCGAAGCGTTGAGCAGCTGGAAAATCATCTTAGAAATCACTATCACTGTCACTTGTTGTTAAATATGCCACTACTGTTTCATCTTCTTGCAGTGAATCCGAAATATGACTGAAAGTTGGAATTGACATGTCATCTCGGTGTGGAACAGGTCGTCTAATAGAATCTAAATCGGGATATTTCAATTTTTTGTGATTTATTTCCCATTAATTCCCTTAATATTGACAGCACTGAAGTAGCAGTCATCATAGTGGTTCTTGGGCTCTCTCCAAGCCATCAGAATTCACAATTTTGTAAGGGAATAGACAGAAATATTTTTTTTTCTTTTTTCCCCCAGGGCCTTATATAGAAAATACTGTAATAATATTAATTAAATAATACACAAATGCATGTATCTCAAAAATTAGAGCTGCTACAGACAAATAAATGTGATAATTTGATTCGGCAGACCTCTTTTATGCAAAATCAGATGTAAAATGTTTGGCACCAAAGATTGTTTTTTTAAAAACTGTTATCAATTAGACATTACCATGTGCTGTGAACTTTCTTCTTCATTTATCTCCCATTTCGGCATAGACCCTCAACCAAATGACGTGTATCTTTCGCAATTTCCGGAAGCTCTCTCCATGTCCTCCAAGTATTATTCGTCTCTGTCTGTAATTCTCTTCTCCGTGTGTTTTTAGTTTTTATGGTATTTCGTTCGCCTTGTGCGTTCCAGATATAAGAGTTTCTATAGTCTGTTTACTTTTGTCTGCCCCAATATAAAAGTCCATATCTCAGTAACCAACTGAGGGAAAATGATGAGATTTAGCATATAACCTTATCATTATGTCCACCCAACAAAAATATTTTTGTTCTGGAGATTGTACAGCAGATTTCAAAGTTTGTTTATATGCGGTATATAATTTACGGGACAGAGATGAAGTCCATGTTATTAAATGTATTACCTCTTCACCGGAAACACTAGCGCTGAATAGTTAATTTTCTCGTGGGACATAGGATTGGCCTTATGACAAGTGCCTCGCGTAGAGCCTTGTGTCGTCATCCGAACTGGCGGAAAATTACTGTAAAACAAGTTTGTTAGCGAGAAATCACTAGTTTTTCACCAAAACATCAAAGAAATGTCACCGCTTTCCGTGATTTAAGTTGCTTTTGGATCTATCAAAGACATATTCCTTGGGTGGGGGTTAATATAAGACGGCAGGAAAAATTTCATAACGATGCAACAGACAATTTTCAAAATAATTGATCGTGAATGAAGGCATTTATTTCTGGATAGACTATAGTTACATTGTCCCCAGGCTTTCTCATGTGTGCCCTATCCAGAGCCAGCGTCTTTTCCTCGCCTCCTGATCCACTGGAATGTGTTTAGTTCTCCCCGTGAGCTCTACATTCGTTAGTTCTGTCATACTACTTTAGTTCTACTATTCTGCACATAGACTAATTAATACATCAGTGGCTTTGAAAGTTGAGACTCATGACAGGTCTATACACTGGCTATTGTCAAAGCATTCAGTCAGACACACACAGGCTTAGAATGCTTAGATAAGCAAAATCAGCGACCTCAAAGAACATCGACTTGCATAGCCCAACATTTAACCCGCCAAGCGCAAGATTTACTTTTGAACGTTCCATGCGACGGCCGACAGCATTCGTGCTTTAAAAATGAAGACATCTGTGTCTAGCATACTGTGAGACTGGTTACAATCGAGCCCTTGTGGTCGAGATCTATGCTGAGCTCCAGGTATTTGGTATTAGGTCCGTATTTTCGTTTACACAGTGACACATTATACAGTCAGTGTTAGCAGTCGCCTTTGTTTTTTCTTCAGAGAAATAACGGTTGCAGCAGGATAAAATGAAAACAGGCTTGTGTGGCTCCTGCGACAGACAGACAGACAGACAGACAGACAGACAGACAGACAGACAGACAGACAGACAGACGGACGGACAGACGGACGGACGGACGGACGGACGGACGGGGCAGGCGGCGGGCGGACGGGCGGACGGATACAGAGAGAGAGAGAGAGAGAGAGAGAGAGAGAGAGAGAGAGAGAGAGAGAGAGAGAGAGAGAGAGAACACAAGCACATTGTACCTTACAACGAACTCAAACCCGGTGAACAAAATCATTGTGGAGATGAATTAGAAACGCAACAATAACAAAAACAATAAAATTAAACAAGGTTATGTAAATATGTTAAATTAAGCTAAACCTCCTCACAACGAATCCGACCTTTCGATCTTAGTGATCTTCTTCGGGAAAAAACACAAACAGATCTAACATAAACATTGGTATCAGTAAATAATAACGCAACAACAAACAATGTATGAGAAACGCTAACGGGCGATTACATTACTGTATCTTGCTTTACTGAATTTAACAGTCAATATTAACAATAAAATGAAATTATATTTAGTAGCAGTTGCTATATAACGTATGAAGTGTAGCTAAGTGTAGAATGGTGTTCACAGTATATAAACAGAAAGTGTTCTTTGAGATATTGTGAAGTATTTTCTCTGTTACTACCACTGGGGTTTATGTGCGTGAGGCTTCATTTGTTATGTTTATATTTTGTATTAGCTTTGTCAGAATACTCAGATTCGTATTAGTTTTGTCAGAGAATACTCAGATTCGTATTAATTTCATCAGAGAGTATTCAGATTCGCATTAGTTTTACCAGAGAATACTCAAGTTCATATTAGTTTTATCAGAGTTCTCAAATTCGTATTAGTTTCATCAGAGAGTTATCAGATTTGTATTGGTTTTATCAGAGAGAATTCAGATAACAGAAGACGGTGTTGCCGAGAGGTTTAACGTGCTCACGCTTGAATGTCCTGCACACTGGCGGCGGGTAGTGGGTTCATTCTACACACCGATAATCTGAACTGTAAAGTTGACTTCCCGTTCAGAAAGCAATGGCAAACTGCTGAGCGCAAAATTGCCTAGAAAATTAACCTGTAGTTGATAGCAACGGCCTGCAAAGAGCATGCAACATTGTTTTGTTGGTTTTACTCAAATATCCAAGCCCAGTCTGGTTTTACACACCGTTCTGGAATTATGGATCTGGCTAGTGTTTGTTATCGCATGTGGATTGTATTGGTTGCCGAGCTAATCCACGTGTAATTGCCGACTCGTGTTGTGAAATCTGACCTTCTTCCCGTGCACACTACAACAACAAAGTACATAGCAGACAATAGAGAAATGAACTCACGAGAAACATATTACCTGTTCACCGGAGACGTGTTAATTCGATGGTTAGCATACTCACAACTCGTCTTCGGTTTCCTAAACGTCTTAACTAAACAAATCTGTCTTTGTAATATTATAATCTTGTTTGGAACTTTCATAATTATCACCTGAAAAAATGTTGAACCGTAAAATTTAACAGGCAAAGAGTAGCTTGCTTGGAGAAAGCTGGCCATGTCTGTACCCATAATTATATTTATTGCTTGTAGTGGGTTATACTAATAATGGCCGCAGATGCCAGGGGCACTACGGAGTATGCATCCTTCAGTTTTATTCATAGGGCGCAAACTAAGTTGATAGCTAACTGCACTGGTATTGTTGTGAGCACGGTCGGACCCGAGTTCGCCGCCTGGGCTCGTTTCTTGCCAAAGTGAGGGAAAGACTGACCAACTGTTCCACATAGCTCTCAGAACTACAACATGTGATAGCGCTAAGACGTCACTGATCCACTGCAGGAAACTGCGTCGGGGCTAGTAGTAGCAGTAGTAGTAGTAGTAGTAGTAGTAGTAGTAGTAGTAGTAGTAGTAGTAGTAGTAGTAGTAGTAGTAGTAGTAGTAGTAGTAGTAGCAGTAGTGGTAGTAGTAGTGGTAGTAGTAGTAGTAGTAAGTAGTAGTAGTAGTAGAAGTAGTAGTAGTAGTAGTAGTAGTAGTAGTAGTAGTAGTAGTAGTAGTAGTAGTAGTAGTAGTAGTAGTAGTAGTAGTAGTAATAGTATTGTTGCTGTTGTTGTTGTTATTGTTGTTGTTGTTTTTGTTGTTGTTGTAGCACGAGCAGCTGCAGCAGTAGTAAAAGTAATAAAAGTAATAGCAGAAACAAAAGTAACAGTAATTGTAGTGGTGATGGTTTGATATGTTTGTGGAAACAAAGAAGAAGAGGAGGCGACGGACAGTGATGACGAGTAAGAAGAAGAAGAAGAGGCGACGGACAGTGATGACGAGTAAGAAGAAGAAGAGGAGGCGACGGACAATGATGACGAGTAAGAAGAAGAGGGGGCGACGGATAATGATGACGAGTAAGAAGAAGAAGAGGAGGCGACGGACAATGGTGACGAGTAAGAAGAAGATGAGGAGGTGACGGACAATGATGACGAGTAAGAAGAAGAAGAGGAGGTGACGGACAATGATGACGAGTAAGAAGAAGAAGAGGAGGTGACGGACAATAATGACGAGTAAGAAGAAGAAGAGGAGGTGACGGACAATAATGACGAGTAAGAAGAAGAAGAGGAGGTGACGGACAATGATGACGAGTAAGAAGAAGAAGAGGAGGCGACGGACAATGATGACGAGTAAGAAGAAGAAGAGGAGGTGACGGACAATGATGACGAGTAAGAAGAAGAAGATGAGGCGACGGACAATGATGACGAGTAAGAAGAAGAAGAGGAGGCGACGGACAATGATGACGAGTAAGAAGAAGAAGAGGAGGTGACGGACAATGATGACGAGTAAGAAGAAGAATACGAAGAGCAGGAAACCAACGTGACTGTGATATGAACAGAAAAATAAAATCAACGTTACTAGCGCCTTTCCTCCATCCCTTATTCAGCCCGGAACAAATACTGGTTTGAACATCCTAGCACAATGCCTCCGCGCAGTAATACAACCACATTACTTGGAACCGATCACAGAAAAAAAATAGTTCCTCTACCCCTGAAGAAGGAACATTCTATCGTATTCTTCTCACCCTCAAACGTTCTTTTTTATTTCCTTTTGGCATAATTCATCACGGGGTAGAGAAAACATCCCCTCCAGCGTGACGCAGCTGCCACCGATTGCCGGCAAAGACTTCCCATCTACATGTATAATCAACATTTGGTACAAAATCTGCTTCCTTAAAACCGAATACACGATGCCGGCACCGAATGGAGATGGTATCACTTTGGCTGGGAATTATCGCCCCACATCCATTCTGTTTGTCTAGTGCAAACTTCCTGGCCATTGTATAATTAATCATTTTCTCAGTGTTTGAATAGTGCTAGTCTATGACTAACAAATCAGATTGGTCGCGGGCTCATCTTTCCTGACTTTACTGCTCCGCTGGGACGGTTGCTTCTCCGTGAACGGTTTATTGAAGCCTTTCAGCGTTCTCTCTCTCTCTTCTCTCTCTCTCTCTCTCTCTCTCTCTCTCTCTCTCTCACTCTCTCTCCTCTCTCTCTCTCTCTCCGTCTTTCTTTTTCTCTGTCTTTCTCTCTCTCTCTTTGTCTCGCTCTCTCACTCTTCTTTCTCTTTGTCTCTTACAGACTCCAAACTCTCTCTCTCTCTCTTCGTCTTTCTTTTTTCTCTCTGCTTTACTCTCTCTCTCTCTTTGTCTCTCTCTCTCTTTGTCTCTCTCTCACTCTTCTTTCTCTTTGTCTCTTACAGACTCCTCTCTCTCTCTCTCTCTCTCTCTCTCTCTCTCTCTCTCTCTCTCTCTCTCTCTCTCTCTTTCTAGCACTCTTCTTTCGCTTTGCCTCTTACAAGCATCTTTTATATGCCTCTCTCCCGTCTCTCTCTCTCTCTCTCTCTCTCTCTCTCTCTCTTTCTTTCTTTCTATCGCTTTTTTCTCTTTTCTCCCTCTTTCAGCCACATGTTTCCCTCTTGTTCTTTTTCTGGGTCTCCATCTCTATTTCTATGTGTTTCTGTATATTCCACTAATCTTTTTACTTTATTCCTCTTCCTTCCTTTAACTGCCTGTCCGTGTGTCTGTTTCGTTCTCTCCCTTTCTATCTTCCTGCTTTTACTTGTTTCGTACTTTCTTTCTTTTTTTTTTCTTGCTGCTTTCTTTCTTCACTTCCTCTTCTTCTTTCGTTTGCTTGAAATTAGTATATATCTGTTTCCCTTAACAACCAATCTCTCTTTCTCTCTCTCTCTCTCTCTCTCTCTCTCTCTCTCTCTCTCTCTCTCTCTCTCTCTCTCTCTCTCCCTCCCTCTCTCTCTCTCTATCTTTCTCTCTTTCTTCTCTGTCTCACTCTTTTCTCTTTTTACCCTTGCTTCTTCCTCTTTCTTCCTGTAATTGCCTCTTCCATGTGGCTTTCCATATTTCTTCTTCTATCTCCCTCCCTCCCCCCCTCTCTCTCTCTCTCTCTCTCTCAAAAGCGTTCTCGTGTATGTAAGTAAAGACCCCTTTATATTGGATGCTTAAGTGTTGTTTGTCCATCAAGAATGATGTATTTAAGTATTTAAATATTTGGTAAGGTATTTAAGTAACTTGTAATAAAAGGTCGTTTTACCAGGCTTGAGGCGTAACGGGTATACGATGCCGGAACGAAATTTGTATAGGCTATTTTGGTATTCTAAGCATAATATGATAAATATTACGTTGGCCTCCTTTGCGTAACAGGGCAATTCTTGGCACTCCTTTTATGCTCTGTCAACCCGGGATCCCTGGTTAATTAAATCATGGACCTCAATAAAGATCCAAACACATGACCGTCGGGCCGACAGGCAAGCATGTTAATCCATGTGCTACCGAATCTCCCGTGTTGGGTATATGGAAAGTTCTACACACACACAAAATAAGGACAAGGAAACGGCCCCCGTCGCACAATTGGGTATATGTTGCTAGTCCCTTATTTATTTATTTTTTTAACCAATCGGCACTCATTCTGGGATGTGGTTAGTATCACGCCGACCGCCTTGTAATTCCCGTGTAATCTTCTAATACCAATTTCTAGGCTGAGAAGACAATACAGGGTGTATTTATAATGCAGTGTTTGAAAATATTGTCGGTCCTAGATTTGTATTTACCTATTATGTTGCATGAATTTTACAGAGGGTGAATACAAAACTTGGACCGGCAATATTTTCAAACACTGCACAGTCATTGAAAATACACCTTATACCATGAGAAACGCAATGCTAGAGGGCAAGGTCTAACGATAAGCATGAAAGCGGGACACGCAGGTTTAAATAGGAAGATCAAAGCAGTAGATGGACGTAAAACTGAATTTATTGAACCGTTGTGCCAGAGTTAGACTGTATCATTGTGCCAGAGTTAGACTGTACCATTGTGCCAGAGTTAGACTGTATCATTGTGCCAGAGTTAGACTGTATCATTGTGCCAGAGTTAGACTGTATCATTGTGCCAGAGTTAGACTGTATCATTGTGCCAGAGTTAGACTGTACCATTGTGCCAAAGTTAGACTGTACCATTGTGCCAGAGTTAGACTGTATCATTGTGCCAGAGTTAGACTGTATCATTGTGCCAGAGTTAGACTGTATCATTGTGCCAGAGTTAGACTGTATCATTGTGCCAGAGTTAGACTGTACCATTGTGCCAGAGTTAGACTGTACCATTGTGCCAGAGTTAGACTGTATCATTGTGCCAGAGTTAGACTGTACCATTGTGCCAGAGTTAGACTGATCCACCATGAGAGAGCTAAACTGCACCATCTTGCTAGAATTAGACTGTTGACTTTACCATCGTGCCAGAGTTAGACTGTATCATTGTGCCAAAGTTAGACTGTATCATTGTGCCAGAGTTAGACTGTACCATTGTGCCAAAGTTAGACTGTACCATTGTGCCAAAGTTAGACTGTACCATTGTGCCAAAGTTAGACTGTACCATTGTGCCAGAGTTAGACTGTACCATTGTGCCAGAGTTAGACTGATCCACCATGAGAGAGCTAAACTGCACCATCTTGCTAGAATTAGACTGTTGACTTTACCATCGTGCCAGAGTTAGGCTGTACCATCGTTTTAGAGTTATAATGTACCATTGTGTCACAGTAAGAGTGCACTATTGTGCCAGAGTTAGACTGTACACTAGTATCAAGATTAGAACTGTACCATCGTAGCAGAGTTAGAACTGTAGCTTCGCGACAGAAGTGTACCATCTTGTCGGGGTTAGACTACCATTGTGCCAGAGTTAGAATGCACAATTGTATCAAGGTTAGAACTGTGCCATTGCATCAAAGTTAGAACTATATCATCGTATAAGAGATACTTGTTACCAATGTGTCAGAGTAGATCTGTACCATTGTATCAGTCAGAACTGTGCCATTGTAGCAGAGTTATGTTGTACCATTATGTCAGAACTGTACTATCGTGTCAAAGCTAGAATTCTACCATCGAACAGATTTAGAATTGTGCCACCATGCCAGAAACAGAAAATATCCGGATTCCTTTGCAGATGACCGTCGAATTGAAGGCAATAACTAATCTTATCTAATCCACACCTACATTATGTGTTGTGATTATAACTGTACAATGTCACATAATCTTACATAAATGTACATACTAGAGTGCAAGATGAAGCAGTATTGAATGTTGTTTTCGCCTCTATTCGCCGGTCGATTTCATCGTAGAATCGAAATAACAGAGAACTCTAACGCTTGTGTAATCGAATGCCCAGCGTGAGTATCGATCATCCTATTGACTTTTGATGGCTTTACTTACGTTTCCAAGTTAATAAGACACGAGGTTGCATACTGTCTGCGGTATGTGTTGGGGATATGTCGCAGTAGTTCTCTAACTGGTGTAGCGCCAGGGAGTTGCTGGTGAGCTGTATGTGTTGGGGATATGTTGCAGTAGTTCTCTAACTGGTGTAGAGCCGCAGAGAGTTGCTGGTGACGCTATATGAAGGTTAGCTGTAGACCGAGCACACAACGAATTGTGTGGTGAAATCTTAGCCATACTCATTTCTTAACTGGCTGCTCTACTAAGGCAAGAAAAAGAACATCATGATGAGGAGGAGAAGAAGAAGAAGATGAGGAGGTGGAGTAAGGGGAACAGGAGGATATTGATAATAAATAGCGATCAATCAGATACGTGCTTCTCTAGCAGGGGAAGAATACAATGTGAACTTATGAGGAATGCCCGAAAATAAGTGTTAAATTTTTTCTTAGTCTGTTTGTTTTTTTCTTTCTTCCTTTTCATCTGCCCTTACCTACCATCCTCTGTCCCTTATTTTTAATAAGATATATCATGTTTATCAGTGCAAGGTTAGTATTGGGTTATATGGTATCTATTATTATTATTTCAGATCATCAGTTAGTTATAATGTGATTGTTTTTGCAGCCGCTATGATATTGATATCATGCCAACATTTCCTTCGTAAAGTGAGTAGTTTTATAGTGGTTGTGTGGCAGATATCTTATAAATAAAAAAGGATGTATGTATGTGTGTGTGTGTCCTTTATGCGTTCGCGAACGGTCCATCCGACTGAGATGAAATTTTCTACACGTCTTCCTCTCATTCCCGCGCTGCCAACTGTCATATTGTTTTAGTGTTAAATCGGCTACTTACTTAATATTATTTAATTTTTCATTTTTCATTATAATTTCTATATAGCGAGGGGACTTAACTCTAGAAAAGTTATTTCAAGGGGCATAACTTTTAATAACTTTTCTGTATACCTTATAGTCATATTGTTGCATCGTTTTCAAAGATATGTAAACTCTTTGTCTAT
This sequence comes from Cepaea nemoralis, assembly GCA_014155875.1. Taxonomy (NCBI): domain Eukaryota; kingdom Metazoa; phylum Mollusca; class Gastropoda; order Stylommatophora; family Helicidae; genus Cepaea; species Cepaea nemoralis. The sequence goes on from JACEFZ010014460.1 coordinate 58,941, forward strand.
AGTTATTTACAGGCATATGAGTTATAATAAATAATGATATAATCTTTAAGGCATTTTCAAAGTTTTCATAAAAATAATTCATAATGCATAACATTGTAACTCATCTTTTTATGCTTAAAGAAGTTATCTACAGTCATGGCGGTTATTAATAATAGTTACCTTATCTCTATCAAGTTCGAAGATTTTATATTTCTTTACACTGTCGCCAACTCTAAGAAGACATGGAACAACTTCAGCCACTATTAAATATACAGGCATATGCGTTATAATCCTACTCCTCCTCCTCCTATCCTCTTCCTCTTTCCCTCCCCTCCTCCCTCTCCCTCCTCTTCCTCCTCCATCCTCCTCCTCCCTCTTCCTCCTCCTCCCTCCTCCTCCCTCTACCTCCTCCTTCCTCCTCCTCCCTCCTCCTCCCTCTTCCTCCTCCCCCTACCTCCTCCCTCCTCCTAATCACTCCTCTTCCTTCCTCCTTCCTCCTCCCTCCTCCTTCTCCCCCCTCATCCCTCTTCCTCCCTCCTCCTCCCTCTCTCCTCCTCCCTCTTCCCCCCTCCCCCTACCTCCTCCCTCCTCCTAATCACTCCTCTTCCTTCCTCCTTCCTCCTCCCTCCTCCTCCCCCCTCATCCCTCTTCCTCCCTCCTCCTTCTCCTCCCTCTTCCTCCCTCCTCCTCCCTCCTTCCCCTCCCTTCTTCCTCTCCTCCTCCCTCCTCCTCCCTCTCCTCCTTCCTCCTCCCTTCTCCTCCTCCCTCCTCCTCTCTCCTCCTCTCTCCTCCCTTTTCCTCCCTCCTCCTCCCTCTACCTCCTCCCTCTTCCTCATCATTCACCCTCCCCCTCCTCCTTCCTCCTTCTTCTCCCTCCTCCTTCTACCTCTCCTCCCTCCTCCTTCTCCCTCCACCTCCTCCTCCCTCCTCCTCCTCTCTCCTCCTCCTCCCTCCTCCTCCCTCCTCCTCCTCCCTCCTCCTCCCTCTTCCTCCTCCCTCCTCCTCCTCCCCCTCCTCCTCCTTTCTCATCCTCCCTCCTTCTCCCTCCCTCCTCCTTCTCCCTCCTCCTCCCTCTTCCTCCTTCCTCCTCCTCCCCCCTCCTCCTCTTCCTCCTCCTTCCTCCTTCTCCTCCTCCTTCTCCCTCCTCCACCTTCCTCCTCCTCCCTCCTCCTCTCTCCTCCTCCTCCTTCCTCCTCCTCCCTCCTCCTCCCTATCCCTCCTCCTCCTCCTCCCACTCCTCTTCCTGCGTTCTCCACCTCCCTCCTTCTCCCTCCTTCTCCCTCCTCCTCCTCCTTCTCCCTCCTCCTCCCTCTTCCTCCTCCCTCTTCTTCCTCCCTCCTCCTCCCCCTCCTCTCTCTTCCTCCTCCTTCCTCCTCCTCCTTTTCCATCCTCCTCCCTCCTCCTCCTCCCTCCTCCTCCTCCCTCCTCCTCCTGTCTCCTCCCTCCTTCTCCCTCCTCCTCCCTCCTCCTCCCTCCTCCTCCCTCCTCCTCCCTCTCCCTCCTCTCTACTCCTCCTCCCCCTCCTCCTACTGCGTTTTCCTCCTCCCTCCTTCTCCCTCCTTCTCCTTCTCCCTCCTCCTCCCTCCTCCTCCTCACCCTCCTCCTCTCTCCTCCTCCTCCCTCATCCTCCCCCTCCTCCTCTCTCCTTCTCCTCCCTCCTCCTCCCTCCTCCTCCTTCTCCTCTTTCCCCTCCTCCTAATCCCTCCTCCTCCCTCCTATTCCTCCCTACTCCTCCTCCTCCCTTCTCCTCCTCTCTCCGCCTATCTCTTCCTCCCTCCTCCTCCTCCCTCCTCCACCCTCTTCCTCCTCCCTCCTCCTACTCCTCCTTTTTCTTCTTCTGCTGCTGCTGCTGCCGCCGCCGCTCCATTTACCCAAGTTAATTGTTGGGGGAAGATGTAAAGATCTTTCAAGTGCTCTTTCTAATGCTTTTTGTAAGTTGGTCTTCGTTTATCTAAGGTTGTTCTAACTGCAACCAATAAATGATTAGACAGACAGACAGACAGACAGACAGACAGACAGACAGACAGACAGACAGAGAGGGAGGGACAGACAGACAGACAGACAGACAGACAGACAGACAGACAGACAGGCAGGCAGATAGATCCCCACCAGAGTCTGGGCGAAGCCGGGCCGGGTCAGCTAGTATCCTATAAAGGATATGCAAAAAAAAGAGGTTCTAAATCGGTGGGGAATTCTCCCCCCCCCCCCCCCTTCCCACCCCCACAAGGGGAATTTTAGGGTTTCCAGAGGTACGGAGGGGGGAATTAAGATTATTTCAAGATCGTGTTAATACTAGAACCGATTACTTGATATTGTTTTTCTATCCATATTTTACGGTTCTGTACTTCTTGCCCTTCTGAAATTAATTTTATAACGTAAGTAGACCCGCAAATCACGTGTTATGTAGATGTTTAGACTTGTTCTAGTATGTTTAATTAAATTTAGCTTCCATTTTTATGTATACTGTGTAAGGGCGGAGAGAATTTATAGGGAGGAAATACGAAAAGGGAGGGGGGGGGGGGGGGGTTTGACATTCTGAACATATAGTGAAGGGGTGCATTGGCCAAAAAAGGCTGAGAACCACTGTCCTAAGGAACAGACCAGGTTCCTATTTTAACCTAGCCCATGTATGGCTCCTGGAATACTGCTTGTGTGCGACGGTGGTCACACCACGGGCAACAGTCTTGGTTGACTACATGAATGAAGTAGGGGTTATATCCTATTTAACGGGAAATGTCCATTCCTATTACACAGATTGGGACAGTGAACAAGGTGGATGAATCTGTCTAGATCAACAGCTGCGAAAGCGAAACAGCAGAGTGTGTGGTGCACATAAGTGTGTTCAGAACACACTAGCTGGACACCGTGGAAGAGACAGGGACGTCAGCGCGTAATACAATAAAGACAGCAATTGGAATGCAACGAAAGTAATTAGATAGTCGAATAGAGGACCCTGAGATGTGGTCATATAGAAGAATATGTCGTAGTCTATGGAAACAAAAACCAAATACAGAGGTTCTAGTAAAACTGTAAATGAAAAGAGAGTTGATGAAAGAAATAAAAAAGACTCAAGTGAAATATTTCAGGCACGTAAAAAGACATAACACTCTTATAAAACCATACGGAAGGGCATGGTTGAAGGCAAGCGAGCAAGAGGTAGACAGCAATACAAGTGAGAAAAAACATCAAAAGATGGACGAAAAGCAGTCTGACAGAATGTGCAATCAAAACGAGAGACTGACAGTGATTAATTGATTTCATGCTCGATAGATCGTTATCTCTTAACCATATTATCATTGTATGTATATCCACACAAATGAATTGATTGTTTACACCCGTGTGATTCACGACAGGTGGCGTACTAGTCAAAGATTATTCTCGTTGCCAAAGTTTCAAAGTTCCTGCAGATGGCAGATCCTCTATAGGGGTCTAAAATCCCACCACACTGACATACGTCTCCTTACGTTGGTAACTGTTTTTGAACTTACCTTGAGGTGAGCAGTTGCACTTGTACGGACAGAACGAATCATTTAAACAGCTGGAATAAATCAGCCATACTATTTGGAAGAAACTTAATATAAGCGTCTGTTTACCTTCAAAAAGAAGTTGTTTTTCTTTTTTTTCTATTTACTTTGGCCATAAAAGCAAAATAAAAGTACACGTCATTGAACAAACTGGTGCATTCTTGCCTTCTTGATCTGTGTAACTAAAAGTGCAATAGTTTTCAGAGTCAGTGTGGTCCAGCCACCGACGATCATGATTCTCGCGGCTGGCGGGATCAGTTCAAATATCAGTGATGCGCCTAATGGTAAAATATGTCCTTTGCCTTTGCAGGACGTTACAAACACCAATACCATATTAGCTGTTTGAGATTTACGTGGCAATTTTACGCTCTGTAGTTTGCCATTGCTTTATGAACTCAACATTTAAGTCCAACTGACTGACTTTTGGAAGGAACTCACTACCGCGGTCACCAGAGAAAGTGCTTACACAGAGTATTCGAAGAAAAGAAGAGCAATGACAATTACTAGTCGACGTTTATATTAATTATTTGATTTAAATGTGCAACCTTTCGGTCCGAGTCATAGTCGGCTCTGTGGCGCAGCTCGTAACCCCATATACCAGCGTTCGAAACACAGAAATGGTATGGGTACCAGCCGTTCAGAAAGCAATGGCAAACTACTGTACGTCAACATTCTCAGGAATCACGAACAGCCAAAAAATGCTGGGGTTGACTGTTATGTCCTATAAAGAAAATGCAACTACTAGCAGTTTTCAAGCAATTACAACCAGCTGCAATATCTACTATCAAAAGAGCAGAAATGTTACCCTTTTACCCGCCTTCAAACGTACCGGACACGTGGTGCTTGACCAATATTTGTATAGACCAATCGGAACTATATGTGTGATGTGTTCGGTATTGTATAGACCAATCGGAACTATATGTGTGATGTGTTCAGTATTGTATAGACCAATGGCAACTATATGTGTGATGTGTTCGGTATTGTATAAACCAATCGGAACTATATGTGTGATGTGTTCAGTATTGTATAGACCAATGGGAACTGTATGTGTGATGTGTTCGGTATTGCGTCGTCCGCTGTTACTTCGAAGACATTTCCTGGAACCCATTTTAGGCTGGATCGACCTGGGAACCCAGGCTAAGTTTCAAAAATTAGAATCCATCCCGATGCGGATCGAAACCATGACCTTCCTTTCGACAAGATATCTGCGACAAGATGTCTAAGCTTGCATAAATAAACACACATAGTATTGTTGGCGCTCACAGAAGGAGAAGAAAGAAGTAGATAGAGGACGCACTAGACAACAAAAAATTTGAAAGCTATAGTTACAGATCGGGATTTGAACCTGTCACCACCAAATGGCGATAGCGCCTCGCTGCAGGAACAAGTGTACTTCTACGCATAACCAACTAGACACTCCAAAAAAACACACATACACATGAACCAAACAACTATGGAATACGGACATAATTCGTATCAAACCATTGAGATAGCACCAAAGGTCTCATAATTTATATTAAACCACCATAGGTCAAATAACAAACACACGAACACATCGGACCGTAAATGTTGTGTCCAGTATGTCTAAGATTGCGTGACAGTAGTCTTTTTGCTGTTGCAGAGTGTATTGACGTTGTTAATTCTTCGTAGTCCATTCTCATTCTTATGAACGTGTTCATTTGATGCATTGGTAGACATGCCTCAAGACGAGCCGTTGAGTGTTGAGAGACTACTATAATAAGTATCTCCAGCGGTTTGAGTCCGCAACAATCTCCAACAAAAGTCACCGTGATGATTTAGCATCAGATCATATTTTCAGCCCATCTTGTGATATTTTGTTACCATTTGGTTCGTTAGTTGACTGGTTGGTTACTGGTTGGTTGGTTGGCTGGTTTATTGGTTGCTTGGTTGGCTAGCTGTCTGGATGGCTGAATGGTTAGTTGGTTGACTGGCTGGTTGGTTGCCTGGTTTGTAGACTATCTGGCTGGTTGCCTGGTTTGTAGACTATCTGGCTGGTTGTCTTGTTTGTAGACTATCTGGCTGGTTGTCTTGTTTGTAGACTATCTGGCTGGTTGCCTGGTTTGTAGACTATCTGGCTGGTTGTCTTGTTTGTAGACTATCTGGCTGGTTGTCTGGTTTGTAGACTATCTGGCTGGTTGTCTTGTTTGTAGACTATCTGGCTGGTTGCCTGGTTTGTAGACTATGTGGCTGGTTGACTGGTTTGTAGACTATCTGGCTGGTTGACTGGCTCTTCATTTCACTGTGCTTACATTCGCGCAGCTAGAGCTCTCTGGCAAAAGCTTGCGTCTATTGGCGGGACTGTAACGAAATTTGAACTCATATTTTTTATTGTTTGCATCATCGAACCATTTCAAATTTACAAAAGCCAGTTGGTTTAACATCTTACAACACCAATCCTCATTCTCCCACCGTAACAGTGACGCAAGATATGATAACCAGATGATTCAGGGCGACATGTTCAAATATAATTTCGATTTCGAGAATTTCGCAAAGGAGTGAGCGGAAGATAAAAGACCACCTCTACAGCCTTCAATATGCACACCAGGTGTAGATAACCTGGAGTGACGCGTCGTGACGTGATAAAAGGGAACGACTAGTTGGTGATGGAAGGCTCTGGACATTCATTCAGTGTTGCTATGATGAAACAGAAAAGACGAATTTTAAACTGGTCTACCCAAAGCTCTTTGGTAGTTTAGATCTTTGTCCTACGACCTAAGGCATAGTTAAGATGCATGTGTATGTAAAGAAGATATCACGATACTCGTACAATTGCATAAATAACTACTTTTACGTGTTCGTAATATTGCATTTCTTGAACATTGATATTTTATAACAATTCTCTACTCACTTCTACTTCCTTCAGTAATACTTATAGAACTCAACATCACGTGTTAGATCCTTTCCAGTACGTTACACACATCACGATCCGCCGAAAAGATAGATTCTCGACCCCCGTTCACATTCCGTGCTCAATGTGACTGCAGTGTCCTGTATCCATCTTCATGCTCAGTGTGTCTGCAGTGTCCAGTATCCATCTTCATGCTGGTCAACCGAAGCCTCTTCTTCCAAGAACCATGCCTTCCACTACTGTTGTTTCCAAACCCCATTGGTGTTTGTATGACGAAAATAGTTAATTTTCCGAGATGTGATTCAGTCTGTGTGCCAGATTGCATCCATGTTCAAATCAAGTAGAGTAAATGGAAATCCAGCAACTAATTCAGGATAATGCTCGCTCGGGTGATGTGATTATCTACACAGATGGGTCGGTGTTGAGAGGTAGGAGAAGTGCCCGGGCGTTCTTAGCAAAAACTAATGGTAGACATTTGGTGCAGGAGAGCCTGGCATATGACACCACAACATCTAGCTTAAGAATGGAGGTGGAGGCGGTCAGTGCAGCTTTCCGCTTGATGGAGAATACGATACACACACACACACACACACACATTGTGATTGTAACTGACCCTGAAAGCATGCTGAGTAGGGTGAGGACAGGCAAGCTTCGTGCAGAGTGGCTTGCTTCGCTTCGGAAGTCACGGGTGACAAGCATCGTCTGGATCTTTTCTCCGGGGCATCTGGTGTGCTGGGGAATGAACAAGCGGACAGATTGACTGGCTCGGCAAAACTTGGTGGAGTATTGATGCATGACAAAGCAGACGTGGTTGCAGCTTTGTGGGAACATGTGTACACCTCGGAGGAGCAAATGGATCACCATGGTCTGGCAAGAATGCGACAGCGAAGGGTGACGAGGGGATCCGGCCGACGATCGACGCTTAGACGAAAGGCGAGACGGACATATAATCAGATTGCTACTGGTACTATTAGTGTTGGAACTCTTCGCTGGCTGCTGGGGATGGGGACGGAGCGCTTATGGGAATGCCCCGAATGCTGTGATGTCGGTTCCTAAATCAATCAATCAATCAATCAATCAATCAATCAAGTAGAGTATCAGTATTATGTTTTTTTCTTCTTCTTGGTCTGCGAATTTCTAAGAAATTTTCTGTAACAAAAAAGTTCAAAAGTTCGATTGTCTTCCTCGGAGATTGCGAAATGGTCCATGTTGTCGCACTAAAGATGCATGCTATCATCAATGTTCCTATTACTAGTTTCCTGATGTTGTGCCGTAGATCCTCGTTAATTATTGTTTAACCGCTGCATTCAAATGGCCTGTCTATGTCTGGCGTCTTGTGAACATTCCCCCCCCCCCCCCCCCCCTTCTTTGATTATGGGCCCAAGATATTCGTAGTTGTTACAGCAATAAATTAGCAAACATTTTAACATTCAATAGAAATAAAAATTGAGTTTAAAAAAAGTGCAACAATGAAAGTTTGCATGAACACATTAGTTCATATGGTAAAAATAAACAATCTTTTAATGGAAATCTGTCCATGAGTTCCGAGCCACGTCCAATCAATGGTAGTCTGTAACTATAGCCGCGAGCCCATCACACGGATAGTAGGCAAAAACACATTTCTGTGGGATTGCTTCAACGTCTGGTCCATTCTGTGTTAATGGATTTGTTTGTCGGAAAATGATAAAACCTCCAGGGACCGTTTTAAGTCGGGAGATGTTTTGTTTGCAAAGATACAAAGTAAATAGCAGACAGCGTTGCCAGGATTAATAGCATTGCTTATCAAACACGATCGTTATAAAATGACTACAGTTTAAAATATTCGTTGGCAACATAGAGCCTGAAACATGACCCGGGAAATGAAGTAAATAGCAGCGAGCCTTCTAGGCAACAGGGAAATGTGAAAGCTGCGGTAGTACAGTGACTAGTGCGGTTTCCTGTCGGTCTGGTGGGCATGTGTTCGCATCCTCTTCGTGGGGACATGAGTAATTGATTGTGGCTCACAGGTGGACCCACGCTAAATTATGTACCACGTCAGTAGAGAAGGACTGTGGAAGATTATGGTAAAATATGGCTGTCCACGAAAGTTTGTCCACATAGTGCGGCTATTTCATGATGGCATGCAGGCAAGAGTACAGGGAAATGGTGAGCTGTCTGAGCACTTTCCTGTCACCAATGGAGTGAAGCAAGGATGTGTCCTGGCACCAACACTGTTCAGCCTCATGTTTTCAGCTATGTTGACGAATGCCTTCGAGAACAACGACATTGGAATAGACATCAACTACCGCATGAATGGAAAGTTGTTCAATCTCAGGAGGCTGAAAGCTAAAAACAAAATTATCAGCGACACCGCCAGAGAGCTCCTGTTTGCTGATGATTGCGCTCTATACGCCAACTCAGAGGCGGACATGCAACATAATGTTTCAGCTTTCTCATATGCCTGTGCCATGGTCATAGTCTAAGTGTTGTTGACAAATTCACCTATCTTGGCAGCACTGTGTAACAAGCTGGCACAATTGATGATGAAGTGAATACAAGAATCTCCAAGGCCAGCGCGGCCTTTGGCAGACTGTACAAGAATGTATGGGACAGAAATGGAATAAGCCTGCAAACAAAGCTGAAAGTCTACAAAGCAGTTGTATTATCCACACTGCTATATGCTTGTGAAACCTGGACTGTTTTTCAGCGACACGATAGGAAATTAAACCACTTACACACAGTCTGCCTTAGGAAGTTACTGAAGATTAAATGGCAAGACAATATCCCAAACACTGAAGTCCTAGAAAGAGCGTCCATGCCCAGTATCCACACTCTACTAATGAAGAATCAGATTGGCTGGGCTGGTCACTTGACTCGCATGCCAGATCACTGGCTCCTTAAACAAATGTTTTACGGCGAGTTGCGTTGAGGTAAACGCTCCCAAGGCGGCCAGAGGAAATGCTTTAAAGACACTGAAAATCTCACTGAATGCTTTGGAATTCATCATGGCACCTGGGAGACTGCAGCCAGAGACCGAAATTCGTGGCATGCATCATTACGCAAGGGTGCAGTCACTTGTGAGGCAACCAGGACTGCAAGAGCTGTGAAGAAAAGACAGAACAGAAAAACCACTGCAGGAAATCCTCCTCCTGGAACGTCAAGCATTCTTTGCCCGCATTGTCAAAGAACATTTCGAGCCAAAATAGGCCTTATCAGCCATCTTAGAACCCACGGCTCCATACCTTCAACCCCACTGGATGAAATAAATGGTCATCTTCATTCTTGATGGACAAACAACAACAACATGTACCATGAAATGTCCATGAAAGTAAATGTAACTGGCGACATATTCAACACAACACACATCGACTGCTGATTAGTCTCAGGATGTGTGCCTAGCACCATATACCCAACACGGTTCCAGGCGTAAAAAGGAGTTCTCCCTCTGCTGCCTATCATCTCCCAGCGAAGTCCTCAATCCTACTCACGTAATGTCCTTTACGACGTGTTTATCTTTGATCGAACTTTGTTGCTGTAGGTTTCTACGGGCGGTGGTAGCCAGTCTCGCCCCAATCCTCCTTGGTCAGCTCTTATGACATGCATAATAGCTTGCGGTATTACTATTCTATAGGCTCAGCAACACACGGGCGTTGCACTTTTTATTTAAAGGTAACTGCAAATTCTTTACAGGACGTCGCAATCAACCACAGCTTATTTTTTTTAATTTTTTTGTGCTTGTGATTTACTAGGAAATTTTACGTTCAGTAGTTTAGCGTTGCTTTCTGAAAGAGATGACGCTCATATCATGGAAATCAACGCAAGTCATCTAAACAAAACGAAATCGGAGCAATCATGGCTGAATGGACAAGTCGTAGAACACACTTGTGCTTGAGAAACAAGACCAGTATTCTTATCCAGTGTTCTCCGGAACGTCTCACTTGAGGCCGCTAGAGATGTTTAAAAATGAGTAATGTATTCATGTCGACATATCTGCAGCAATAACAACAACTACAGTGTCAACAAATACTGTCTTTCACTCACTAGAACACTGACCTTTGCTTTCTGATATTAACATCTACAAGTTACTCCTCCCCTTCACGTCCATCCATGAACTGTACATAAGGTTTAAGGTGTATTTTTAATGATTGTGCAGTGTTTAATAATATGTCCGGTCCAAATTTTGTATTCACCCTCTGTACAGTTCATGCAACATAATACAAAACATGGACCGGCAATATTTTCAAACACTGCACAGTAATTAAAATACACCCTGTATGTTGTATGGATGCCAACATGGTCGAATGAAAAAGAGCGCTGGTTTTTAAACATCCGGTGCACTGATGCTGAGGTAGCGGATTTAACTCCTACACCAGTCAGCTGGACTAAAATGTTGACTTCTTGTCCTTGATTTGGGGACGTAAATTACAAGTACCTCAGAAATCGGAGTGGGTTCGTCTGATAGCGAGAGACACTGGTAATAGGGAAAGCTTGTCCACACGCAAAAAATATCTATCCAGTGCACTAGAAGTAGTAGCAAGTGTATGGACTACGCTTGAGTTCAAAGCGCAAGAGCCAGCAAAAGGAAATATTTCTGGAGACACCAACCCTTGCTTGGATGATTCCTGAAGCTTACACGGGTTGAGACAGAAAGATAACTAAACTGCAAAGCGACACGCTTTCCGATATCATTCTTTTGGTGAAAGCTATATATTTTAATCTGATTGATTGATTGATTGATTTATTGATTGATTGATTTAGGAACCGACATCACAGCATTCGGGACATTCCCATAAGCGCTCCGTCCCCATCCTCAGCAAAATCAATGAGTTATACCGTTCCTCGTCAATTATGCCCACAGCCTCCGGTCTCTAGCATTGCCAATCATTTCGGATACAAATGTTTCACCAAGCCACGACCCTGCTACCATTGAAATAAAACGAGAAATAAACTTATGGGTATTGCTAGAGATTCACAGAAGTAGAAGAATGAAACATACAGAGTACATGACACGCTAGATCAAGGGTCACCAAACATTTTTCACGGCGGGCCGGATAACTGACAAAATGACGAGCGTGGGCCGCATACTCATTTTGTACAATACTTGCGCCGACCTCCGTGGCGAAGGTCCTACGTACGCGGTTCGTAATCCGGTATACTCCGGGTTCGAAACACAGCTGCACCGCGATTTAGCCAGCAGACCGAGTTTGCGCTATTTTTTTACGCTATGATATGGGTGCCGTTCGTTCAGACAGCAATGCAAACAACTGAACGTAAATTTGCCAAGACATGAACAACATCAAAACATGCTGGTGTTGACTGCAAACGTCCTGTAAAGGATATGCAACTAACTTTAACAATATTTACAAGCCAGAACGAAAGCTCTGGGAAAAAAGACGAAAAACTAAGTTAATCATGGGTGAATGGTGTGCAATGCACAAAAAATAAAGACAACCAACATATTTATTTACTTTTAAAAAGTTATCAAAGAAGGCGACGTTAGCAAAAAGATAGTTACATCAGACCTGGTGTGCACATATCCGAATCTTACAAACTAAGCAGCAAAAAAAGGTTATTGAGATTTGTGAAACTGATATTTGGCTTTCAAGATATCATCAATGTTTGATTTAGAATTGTTGCATCCAATCAAGAAAATTGTTTTCAAATGTTCATCAGTCAATCTCGTTCGATGTACTGATTTCACATATTTCATTTTTGAAAATGTTTGCTCACAGACATAAGTTGATCCAAACACTGCATACAAGCGGCAAATTTCTTCACTTTCAGAAACTCAACATCAAGTAAACAGCGGTCAAATTCAACAAGTTGTCCTTCTCGGTGCTTCTCTTTCAGCAAGTCATTTGCTTGCAAATCAATGAGCTCCAACTGTAGTTCAACTGGTACATCATTAAGGTTACAATCAAACGGTTTCAGGAACAAAAAAAATGTCACTCTCAATTATGTCAAGATCTAAATAATCTCTCCAAAAATATTATTCTTTACTGTCACGAATAATTTTTTTTCGGAAAATCGATGTTGACATCTTCGGCGATTGTAGCTCAAAACTCTTTGAAACAGTGACAATGAGAAAAGTTTTCTCTTCCAGTTGTGCTACAAACAATGACAGCTTTCTCCGAAATCCTTTCATGATTCTGTAGAGATCACAGACGAGGTTGTGATTTCCCTGAAGTTTCAATTTCAGTTCATTCATGTGGGATGTGATGTCGACCAAAAATAACAACTTTGACAGCCAGGTAGGATCTGACAGCTGTGGATCAGATCTATAGTTTTCAGTGAGGAAAACATCTATTTCGTTTCGGAGCTTGTAAACACGAAGCAGGACTTAACCGCAGCTGAGGCACCTCACTGATGTGTGATAAGGACAAGTCACAGAATTCAGAATTAATTTCTTCAAGAAAAGCCTGGGACTGACGGTGACTGAATGCATATTCACAGCAGAAACGACTGGTTTCAGTACATAAGAAGTATCTAAGTCTTTCCCACATAGTGCTTGCTGATGATGCAGTGTATGAACAGAGCGCCAGGAATTAGCAAATCTTTCAACTGAGTCCTAAACTGCCCCATCATACCTTTACTCACTCCAGCCACGTTGTTTTCTCCATCAACTGTAACATCTCGAAGCTGATTCCACTGAAGGTTATAGTCTTGCAAAGCTTTTTGCACTTCCATGAAAATGTCTTTCCCAGTTGTTATTCCATGCATGCTGCAAACGGATGTCAACTCTTCCGTTATCTGAAAATCTAAATTGACACCACGAATGAACACGAGAAGTTGTGACGTACTCGAGAGATCAGTAGACTCATTCAGCGCCAGAGAATACCACAAAAAGTTCCTAGTTTTTTCGCGTATCTGTAGCACTGTGTTCTCTCCAAGTTCTTCTTTGCTTCGCACAAATGAACTTGCCGAAAGGCTGATAGTTCAAAACAAATCGGCTTTCTCAGGACACAAGTCATTTGCAGATTCCATCATACACTCTTTGATGAAGTTGCCATCAATAAAGGGTTTTCATCGTTCTGCCATCTTATGCACTATTTTGTAACTTGTGCGAGTGACAGATTCATTTACAGCAAACTTTCTAGTGAAGAGATTTATTTATGTTTCTAAACCACGTTTCATGGACTCATATTTCAAAGAGCGTAACTTTCCAGAAATCTTTGAATATGTTGATAGGCGTTTTGTTTCGTGGTGACGTAGAAGATTGTACTCTTTCCAAACAGCAACACTTTCGCTGCATATTACGCAGCTGGATTTCTGGTCCTTTGTTTCCACAAAGAAGTACTTTACTCCCCATTCTTCATTGAAAACGCGACACTCAGCGTCCACTTTTCTTTTCTTAGTAACCGTAATGAAGTTTGAAGTACACGGGATCTGAAAATGAAAAAGACATTGAATTAGAAACATAATTAAAATCCTATTGAAACACAAGAAAAGCAGATGACTAAGGGTCACTGGTGAAGCTCACGGCTCACCAAAAGTACATATAAAGTTTATAGGTACCTTTGGTAATAGAATATATCTCATAATAAGGTTTGCAAAATATACAAATAGGCCGGTCTAAATAAACAGCCTAGAGCAGAGTTTTTCAAACTGGGTTCCGCGAGTGGCAGCCAGGGGTTCCATCCGAAACAGACCGAAATCGTCTAAATGCAACATTTCTGCCCTATGTGGTTTATTACATAAAGTAGGACAGACATTTGGATCATCTCATAGAGTTCATTGAGCAACGTAAACATTTGCGTAAGGATCTGCTCCAGAAGAAAGGTTGAAAAACACTGGCCTAGAGATCAGCTCGATTAACAACTCGACCTGGAAATTCTTCTGAAATGGGAGTAAAATTTTCGTAATAACACGCGGCTTCTATTGCATTTCTATGATATGTTTGCTACTTTACTGCCTCTATTCATACTTGTAGTTCACTTACCTATCACTGTCAAACAAAGACATCCTTGTTAGCATACCTATAAAATGGATGACTGGTAAAAAGAAGCAAATATTTCTGGAGCATCGGACCTGTGTTGACAGTAGATGCTGGGATGGACTCGAAATAAGCAAACATTACAATAAAAAAGAAAATCTCGATACAATAATTGATAATTAAAAATAGTAAACTTAAAACACAGAGCAGCCACGAGGTCTCCGCACAAGTGAAGATCTCCTATTACTCTAAACATAATGTTTACATTTAAATTGCATAACAAAGTCTCGTGTTCCATACGTTATATCAAGCAAGTTCGAGTACCGTCGGCGGGCTGGATGAAATGACAGCCGCGGGCTGGATCCGGCCCGCGGGCCCTAGTTTGGTGAAACCTTGCGCTAGATAGTATGAACATTGAAATGGGGGGGGGGGGGGGGGATGGGGTGCGTGGTCTCGATGTACGGCGTCCGCCTCGAGTAGCTGGAGGTCCCGGGTTTAAGCCCCGGTGAGGACCGGGATTTTTTCACATGGACTTCTAGTAATAACATTTCCCCTGGTCTCTGGGTAGTGAGATCGGACGCCCGTGTATATTGTTGCGCACGTAAAAAAATCCCTTGGCAGTTGGAATTCGAAAAAGAGCAGACTAACGGCGCTGCCCGGGCAAAATTTCGAGTTAAAAATCTACCCAAAGTATTTCAGGATCCTCGCCAGTGCTACGGAGTGTGTGCACTGAGCTGAGTTTCTCCAGACTCAAGTTTGAGTTAGGAGGAGAACGGAGCACTTATGGGTTACACCCGTGTGCCGTGATGTTGATCCATCGACTAAGCTAAACTAAACTAGTATGAACATTGAAAGCTATAATGTAGCCACTCAGGGATTCCAACCTGACGCTTTCAAATGACGCCGAAGGAACAAGTGTATCTCGAAGAACGACAAACTAGCCAATCCTTAAATGCACCTTCATTAGTTTATCATGTCAGCTTGTCATGCTACATTGCCAAACTACTAAGTAGTTTACATATAAACCTTATCCTCCTCCAACAGTTAAGATGTTGCAACCTATTTAACCGGCGTGTTAGGCGGATGTGATAACCACTACACTACAGAAACATACAGAATATTTATTGGTTTTCTTCCGGTTTCAAGATGGCGACGGTCGGTCGTGTTGTTTTGTGTTCGTTAACTTTTTCGAGTAGGGGATGGATTTATTCATCTCTTGCGTGTAATTGGTGTGCCAGGATGTAAAATCAGGAGTTTCTACTCAAGATCTGCGCGGGTGCTACGGAGTTCGTGCATCGAGCGAAGCCATCCTTGAGTGAATTTTCAGCAGCGTGTGTGGTTCTCAGCAGTCTGTGTTTACGTTTTTTCAACATGGCGGAAGAACGTATTTTTTCCGAGCGGTCAGCAGTCAACATAACGAAGCGGCGTGGTAGCCGCGCAGGGACAAAGAAGCTAGGTAAGCGCGGTGGTTTGAGGCGTTTTAGACTCAAGTGTCACCGTCTAGGACTCAGGAACATCCGTATTCTATATTGGAACTGTGCCAGTGTAAAACAACGGGGCTCTATTTTAGAAACCCTAGTTTACAGGAACGACATTGTAGCACTCCAGGAGACGAGACTGGGCGATCAGCTACTCCGAATTGCCGGCTTCAAATGTTTCTACAACAGACGACATCTGGGAACGGCGATTCTCGTTCGCGACAGCATGGTGGCGTCAGAGCTAGACATGTCCAGTTGGGACAGTGACGATATACAAATACAGGCGTTGAGAGTTCATTCCAGTATACCATTCGTGTTGGTTAATGTTTATGCCCGCAATGCGAGTATGGACGCCCAGAAGTGGCAGTGCTTAAGTGGCATATTAGGCCACGAGAGAAATGTTATTTTCTGTGGTGACTTCAACGCTAAAGGCAGAGCATGGGGAAACACTTCCTCCAATACACAAGGGGAGGAGCTCGAGACTGCACTGGAAACCATCGACCTGGTTTGTATTAACAGTGGCTGTGTCACCAGGACAGCAAGCCGTCCAGGCGATGAGGACAGTGCTATTGATCTGGCGCTAGTTTCACCTTCACTCACTACAGTGTGTAGATGGGGTGTCCTAGGACACCATGGCAGCGACCACCACCCGTGCAGCATATTGGTGGAGAAAGGCAGAACCAGGCAGCACAAGCTAAAGGTAAAGACGTTCCAGTATGACAGTACAGGGCAAGATGTGGTGAGTAAAATAAGACGTGACAAGCGCAGAACGTTTCAGGGCAGGAAAAAAAGCTGGGAGCAGCCACCGTGGTGGAGTTTCGAGGTGGAGAAGGCTTGGGTGGATAAGCGTAGTGCTGTAAGGAGATGGCAAAATGCCAAGAAGAACAGAGCTGGTCATCCTAGTCCCTGCTTGCACTTAGAAAGAGAGATGCACACAAAAGTAAGCTATTTCAAAAAACTGGTCAAGGTGGTTAAAAGCGAAAAATGGGCAGAGGTGTGTCAAAGAGTAAGCACAGACAAGTCACTGAAATTGTTCTGGCGACTACATAAAAGCATGAGTGGTGTAGTCAAGAATAAGAGCATTTCAGACTTCCAAGGTGCTGACCTCACCTGGCAGAGGACTGACGAGGACAAGGGCAAAGCCCTCTTTGAACGCTACCTTGAGCAGGGCAACCAGACAGACATGGGAGGCCGAAATCTGGCCAAGGAGGTCACCTCAGACAGATGCAAGGCCCAGAACACTTCGGAGGAAGACACAGTGACAGTGAAAGAAATCAAGGCTGTGCTTCGACGATCAAAAAAACAGTGCTCCAGGTCCTGATGGCATAAGATACGACGACATAAATAGGTGTACCGACAATGAGCTAGAGAAACTAGCAGACATGTACAACAACAGTATAGGGAGTGCTAGCATCAAGGAGGAATGGTTACACAGCTATCTGATTCCCTTGCCGAAGCCTGACAAAGACCACAAAAAAATTCAGGGATATCGAATTATAACCATGCAGAATACAATAGGCAAGCTGCTGGAGAAGGTAATTGCCAGGAAAATATCAAGCCAACTAGAGAGGCAAGGTGTTTTCCCATCTACCCTGGGTGGGTACCGTCCAAAAGAGAAACCTGGACCAATGCAGCAGTCTTTGCCCATGATGTCTATGAAGGTTTCCACTCAGGCACTGAAACCGTTGCTGCAGCGATTGATCTTGAGGACGCATACAACAGAGTACCACTGGAGTTTTTAATGTTTCAGCTTCTTGAACTAAACGTAAGTCCATTCCTCCTTAGTTGGATCGCTGCAGCCCTCTACCAACGGAAAGTAGTTTTTAGATGTGGCAGTTGGACTTCGGAACCAACAACAATATATCCTGGCCTACCACAGGGATCACCATTATCTCCGGTACTGTTCAACGCCTACACAGTGAGAATCACCAGTGAGCAGATCACTGGACCTGGCAGGACATTGTCGTATGCCGATGATGTTTTAGTGTATCGTCAGGGTAAGGATAGAGAGGAGGTTGCTGTGGAACTACAAACCGAACTCAATCGCATAAGTACTTGGTGTGATGAAGCTGGGGCAATGGTCAACCCAACAAAGGCAACAGTGACTTGGTTCTCGTTGAATAATCATATTGTCAACAATCCAACACCAACTGTAATGCTGTGTTCAGAGACGGTGGAAAGAACGCAGGCAATGAATTACCTGGGGATACGGTTTGATCGAAGCCTTGCTTATAATGTGCACATAGACCAGGTGATAACAAAGGCCAAGCGGGGTTTGGCAGCGATGCGGGTGATGGCGGCAGCAAACTGTGAGCAGCGCCATCTATGTCTTCTGTACGAGGGGCTGGTCATGTCTGTTTTGGAGTATGCAATGGCAATCCTGACTCTCAGCCATAAGCAGATAGAAAGGATGGAAAGGATACAGAATGAAGCTATGCGCATTATTCTTGGATGTACAAGAGATACAGCATGCAGGGCGATGCGCTACCTTCTTGATTTTCCAACCATTGAAGAGAGAATACAAGTTTGCAGGGCACGCGCCTACCTCAGAATTAACGCAAACACACAACATCCACTGCATAGTGAAATTAGGAAGGTGAAGGGCAGCAGGTTAAAAAGAGGACGGTCGATGGATGGGTCAAGCCGAAGACATTCTTCAACAGGTGTGTTCACTTGAGGACTTAGAACCTGGCGAGGAGTGGGTGCAAGTGCCAATAGACTTCTGCACATCCTTTTCAGTTTGCATCCAACTAGATAGAAAATGCAGACAAGAAAATCCGGCTGCTGTTGAGGCTGAAGTACAAGCGTTGATTTTCGAGAATTCGCTAGACGGTGACGCGGTCATCTACACAGATGGGTCGGTCGTCCGACATGTGAGAAGCTCATGGGCCTTTACAGCTCGGGCCGGAGGGAGAATTGTGAAGGAGGACTCTGGTGCTTTCACTGAAACCACAAGTAGCCTGACCATGGAAGTCATGGCAGTAAGTAAAGCAATAACATGGCTCGAGACACAGACATTCACTAGGGCTTGTTTCCTTAGCGACTCAATGAACATGATCAAGAGGATAGAGGAGGGGTCGATCCGAAGAGAATGGTTGCTGCCTCTCAAGCGGTCTCGGCTGGCAAAGATTAGTTTCATCTTCGTGCCAGGTCATGCGGGAGTACAAGGAAATGAGCGGGCTGAGAAGCTCGCAGGTGAGGCTACTGTGGAGGGCGGACGCGCCATGGACCAGGCTGACATTCTGAATGCTCTACGAGAAGTGAGACTTTTGCGAGAACCAAGTGATGACTGTGAATCTACAACCATGGCCAGACTGCGGGAGCAGCAAATTAAAAGAGGGGTGGCCAAACAAGAACACTACGCAGGAAGCCAAAGAAGATTGATAAACCAACACATAACTGGCGTCGTTAGCCGCTACACGCTGCGGGATTTGCTGAGGAGGGGATCCGAGCACTTATGGACTGAATGGTTCGATGTGCAACGAGGATGATCTGTCGACTAACTAACTAACTAATTAACCTATTTAAGTTTTGTCCACTTAATGAATCCGCGTTATGGTGACGGGTTTACGAATGCAATTCGCAATCCCGCATACCGCGTTCGAAACACAGCCGCGGGCGATTCGGTAGCAGACGGCCTTGTGTTGGTTCCCATTCAAAGGCATTAGTGCCGGTCGTTTAGATATCAATGGCAAACTACTGAATATAAATTTGACATGAAATCACAAGCAGCAATTGAATACTGGGGTTGACTGCGAGTCATGTAAAGGCTATGCAACTTGTTAACCTTCTTGACTTATGAATAGAGGAAAGGTAGATTCTGCAGGGCCGTGTCATATGCATATCTATGTTTCGGAATTATTTTTCCATTAATTATGAGAGTATAAAACTTATGTCATCTCATCAGTTTTGCCGATTCTTAATAAGAATCAGGATGTTTGCAGAAACAGACTGACGCAATGGTTCCAGAGAATAATAGCAAGATAGTATTAAATATCTTTCATGTGGATAGTTATCTACTGAAATAAATATTAGTATATTATTAGAATCATCGGAAGCCGTGGTAGCGTAGTCGCTACACTTCGGGCCTTATGGTAACGAATTTGAAAAATTGACTTGGGCTGCCAGGTAAACCGAGCCAGCAATAGATACCAGAAAAGTTTTGATAAATGAAGAAGGCCGGGGTGATACTGACCGTGTCAGCCCTGGAGTGCCGACAGGTCTACAAAATATTTATCTAACATCATATGCCCGGAGGTCAGCATGGCCGAATGGATAAGAACGCGTGTTCTTAAACAACCGATGTGCTGATGCCGAGGTAAGGGTTCAACCCTTACACCGGACAGTTGGACTAAAATGTTGAGCTCTCGTCCTTGACTTGGGGACGTAAATTAGAAGTCGGAGTGGGTTCGCCTGATGGCGAGGGACACTGTTAATAGGGAAAGATAATCCACACGCAAAATTCAGTCCAGCACTACTAGAAGTAGTGTGTATGGACTACGCTTGAGTCCAAAGCGAGCGAGCGCCAAAACAATACAATTTAAAAAAAAAATAATATGCCCACAACGTCAAAAGTACTTAAAAGAACCATTTTCTTTATGTGTTTTATAATCATCGTTCGTTAGAAAGCATGGTGTAAATAGACTGAGCAAATGCTTCTTCTATGACACGGCAGATCGCTCGGTTGGTCCGTGGCGGTTATGTTTCAAGTTGCCATCTTTATGATCTGCTTTACGACTAGCTTGCGGACATCGACAGCTTGTTGGGATCCCGCGAAATGTTAAGAAGAGAAGACGAAGGCAGCATTTGTGTGGGACATGCATTCGAATTACACACATCACAATTCCTTCTAAACATCACTAACAGCTCTATGATCTATGTAACATCTTAAGAATTTACTTTATCACAACTCTTTCTCCAGCGGTACTGGATGGTACATACAAATCGTTCATGATGCAGTGCGAAACAATACCACATTTATCCTGTCCTCGTGCAGTGCGGCATATTTTCACTATTGCATTTTTGTTTCCTCTGAAAATTGTCTGTTAATTAGACGATATTACAACTCCGTCATTCTGGCGCGTTTTGTATGGAAACATGAGAAATAAAGTAATAAGTAATATTATAATATACAGTCAATTAACACAAACTAAGACGTGCAAATACGAATATATACTCATCGTGATCATCGTGTGCCGTGCAGATAAACGTGGGCGGTCATGATTCTTCGTCTCACACAATCAGCTGAGTGTTGCATCAGATCTGTGATTCTGTACTGATTGTGCCAAGTAGCCAAGCCATCCAGGTATTTATCTCTTTTCCTTCCCTTTGCGCTTTTTCGCATCAAGTTTTCCATTTGTCAGAAAGTCCACACGTTTATATCTCCTCCTAATGTGCCCCAAACACCTTGACTGTGTACGTGTGAGTTCTCTAAATTTGCATTTATTTCTCAAAGAATTGTCTCATTCGCTTGTCTGTCCACCCGTGACACTCAATGCTTCTTCCCCGGAAACCACATGTCCACTGTTTTTGGTCAATGTTTCACATGCGTATAACAGTTTGCATATCCTTTACAGGACATCGCTGTCAACATCAGCATCTTTAAGCTGATTGTTGATTTAATTGCAAGATTACGCTCAGTAGTTTGCCATTGCTTTCTGAGCGACCGGCTCCATACTCTCATAAGTCACTGGCGCGACTCGAACCGCTTCCAAATCTCGTGCACTCAAGTCAACCACGAGAGTATTCGGTGTTACGGAGAAAGCCGCTAACACCTCGGCCAGGGAGACCACCCGTATAATAGTACAGCTTCTATATATATAGTATTTCAATATCTTATTTTCCTCACTGCACTCAGCAGCTTTATGATTGATGAGTACATTTTCCATCAGGCAAAAGAATACATTTGTTCCAATCTCTATAATACATCTTCCATGAGATTTTCTGACTGCCCCAAGATAGGCGTGCCGATTCGTTTGTTCAAGAATCTGTCCCGTTTACTTCAATGTCAGTAAAGTGACGACAGTAAAATACACTTTTATAAGTCTTAAGACGCACAGAGTACAGAGTATTATACCCATAGTTTCATAGACCACTCGGCACTCTAGGAGCAATGTGGTCAATATCACACCGGACGCCTTTACTTCCCAAAATATTTCCTAGTACCCATTATAGGCTGGTCGACATGAGACCCCAAATCCATTTTAAAAATCCGTCGGGGTACAAATTCCAATCCTTAACCTCAGAACCGACAGGTTGGCGGCGATCCTCTAGATGGAGTTGCATTGTGGTATTTCTTTCTTCTCGGAGTTAACCATAATTTTTGTGAAGATTCACTAGACAGCAGGAAAAACAAAAGAAATCCATCTGCATGCCGGGATTCGAAATTATCACTCCACATGACGGTGGAATCTCACTGAAGCAAATGTACATCGACCCACCGACTAACAAACTGCTAAATTTATTTGTTAGAATCAAGGCAGAACGACCTTCTGTTGTGAGTAAATCCATCTTCGTTATTTATGTGACTCCATAGAGTGATAGCCCACTGCTTGATAACACCGCTCTTAGATTTATCTAACGGTATTACATATTTCTTCTGTAGAGTATATCCTCTTCTAGACATATCCAATCTGTTTCACATGCATATGTCTAGACTTCGTCCTCACTGAGACATCTCGTCAGCATAGATCTAGTAGGGGTCGTAGCGTCTGAAATTAACTTGCTCTTCCCAAGTTAATTTGAAATGGCTTAAAAATAAAACAACTTTTGAGATATCATAACTTTGGACGGCATCATAACTTTGGGCGGCAAGCATGTCTCCATCAATCAGTGCTGGTACATTCTAGTGGCTGTAAAGATAAAAAGGGAAGAAAAGTTTTCTTAAGAGCTATATCAAGCCAGACCTGAAGTACGGAAGTGAATAATGGGCAGCAAGCAGACTGGTGAGGTGGTGTTTTATAGAAGCCTGAGAATACCACCGAATGAAGATATCTTGCAAGATGTTATCACAAAGAAAACTAGTTGCTTGCAGCAGACGACAGTTAACATTCTTTGGGCATGCTAGGAGAAGGAGAAAGTTGGAGTATGTCGTGCCACTGGTCAAGTTGGAGTGGAGGAGAGGCAAGGATAGACGGACAGTGAAGATGCTAGACAGTTTGACATCGTAGGCGGGAGGAACATCCTATCAGAAATGATTGGCAGCACAGTAGACAGAATGATGTGGACAAACATGATAACCAGCGCCTTGTTGTATAGTCTATAAGAAGAAACAGAACACGTAAAAATAAAGGTAATTTCACGGCCAGCACTCGTGTAAAGGTAATTCCACGGCAATGTGTTAAGGTAATCCCACGACCAGCACTTGTGTAAAGGTAATTCCACGGACAGCACTTGTGTAAAAGTAATCCCACGACCAGCACATGCGTAAAGGTAACTTCATGTCTAATATTGCTTTAAAAGTAATGGCGATTATATGACCGAAATTGCTATCGAGCATTTCTATCGTCGACATTCTAGAGTAGTAAGGGACTTTTTCACGTTATGGGATGGTGGTGGGAGGGGGGGGGGGGCTATTAGAAATGTGGCAACATAAAAGAGTAAAGAACCCTTTTACAAACCTTATTAGCCAATGTCTGACCAACATATCTGTGTAGACCTGTCAACACTCTATGGGTAATGTGGTCAATATCACGGCGGTAGTCTTCACTTTCTAGAACATTTCCTTGTACCTTTCCTAGGCTGCCTCGACCTGGGAGTCCAGTTCAATTGTAAGAAAATTTCCTCTGTCAAGGCGAATTGAACATATGACCACCAGGCCGACAGGCAAACATATAAACCAATGCACTGTCATGACGTCTTTCATTCAAGACAAGGTCCTAAGGCACCTCTATTTGGTGTGGCCTATTCACAGATTGGGTCACTCCAAAGTTCCAAATTTCGAAGTGTCTGTCCACGCATGTGACGTTTCAATACCGGTCTTGCACACACCGTTGTGTGTTGAGCTTGCCAATGGGAAGGAGAGCAACGACACACAGTTCCCATGGAGAGGGAACGAAACAGGAAGAGAGTATATTCACCAACCTCACTTCTAGGTGCAAACCCTTTTGACTGATTAAGTGACAAGGGATGTTAATTCGTCTTATTAAAAATTATTGTAACAGCCATGGGCTTATAAATCAAATTATAGTTAAAATATCAATGCAGTAGTTTTCTGTTACAACACCCTTTAATGTGATATATAATACATGTCTGCTACCATATTACCAACTTGTAAGTCATAACTGTGACACACTTCTACTTTCCATTTTCCCGCCATCCATTTTTGTTTGGTCCAAACCTACGTTTTGTTTGGCAATGAATCTGTGAAGAGCTCAGACCACCTGAATGTCATTGCATGAAACTGACCATTTGGTACTCAGTCTTCCTGAGATTCACAACAAACAAACCAGCTAACCAACCAATAAACTAATCAATCAAATAACTAACCCGCCAAATTACCAACCAACTAACCAAGCTACTATTCAATGCACCAATTAACTAACCAAGTATGGAATGAACCATCTAACCAACCAACTCTCCAATCAACTAACTATCCAATCAACCAACTAACCAATCAACTATCCAATCAACCTATTAACCAATCAAATATTCAGTCTGTTGAACTATCCAATCAACGGCCTAGCCAACCAACAATACAATCACCCATTAGCGAACAAATTAGCCAGTCAAAGAACTAACCAAACACACATCCAGTCAAACAGCCAAGCAACCAACTATCCAATCAACCAATTAAGCAACCAACTATCCAATCAACCAAATAGCCAACCGTCTATCTTATCAATCACGTAGCCAGCCAATCATCCACTGGCGAATTAAAAACCCTGCGTACGTTATCTTCTGGTCCTTGTCTGCCATTAAATGTTGTTGGAAATTGTGGGTTTCCTCTACTGTAACAGACGTGCTACTCCGGCCATCAAGATCCCTTCTCTGATGTTATCAATCCAGCTTCAGACAGACCTCCTGGCGCTATACAAACAGATGGTGAACTTGAATAACGAAGGCACAACCATTATATTTCACTTTATTTCCTGACATATTTTGCTGTATCTCGCCAGGTGCATGCTGCATGACAATAATGCTAAGTTACACATAATCAAAAGTTACTAAGATATGTCGAGGCGTTTCTTACATACTTTGGTAAAAGATAGTTTGTTTGTTTTTTTCAAACATTATAATCTATTTAAAGCTAACGTGATGACATTTAAACATGTTAAGGTGTTTTGTTTGCTTTGTTTGAAGAAATTTATTTCACTAGTTCATTATATGTTGACATTTGTTTTTCTCTAGTATGCAACTGTCATCTGATGCTGCCATTCTTACAGGAGGTGATGGTTTACCACAGTATTTTTATCACTGAACTTTCATTTAATATTAAAGATTCCCTCTCCACTGTGTACCCACCTTGAAGCTATGGGGAGGGGAGGGGGCTTACGTTTTCCAGTGCCCCCGAAAGCTATGCCGACCATGTCGGACAGATCAAGGGGTAGGGACCAGATGAAATGATACTCAAACCCACTGCCTTGCAGGTAAGCTTATGACAGGAAAGGCAAGGGAGAGCACATCGGGAAGAAATGCTTGTTGAAGCCGGATAAACTGAGCCACCGGCTTGATATAACCGTGCGGCGGGAACTCACTAAATAAATGATATATTAAAGCATTAAGGTTACATATATCGACGGATGTTAAAATGATGATGACATTGTACGTGGGAATAAAGGCGGTAATAAATATTAATATATTGGCAAGTTTACGTTCAGTAGTTTGTCATTGCTTTCTGTACGACCGGCTCCCATACCAACACGTTAAGACACAGCGCGATGCGGTCTACTGCCAAATCGGTCGCAGCTGTGTAACGAACGCAGGTAAGCGGGCTCACGAATCGCGTCCGCAAAACCCGTAGCCACGGAGACCGGCAATTTAACTGTTATCATGGACATATAACGGTCTTCATGTGGAGTGACTGACACCAGGTTTAACAGTGTCGTCTCAGAGGGGCCCATGGCCAGACCGTATAGTGTCTATATGTAAATTGCGTTGGCTACGACCTCACAGTTAATAGATCCAGATCCATGACCTCAAGACAAAGATGTGAATACGACTTCTTAAAATTCTCAAAACATGATTATAAAGCAAAGCTGCTTCCCGAGATCGGTTTTCGAAGTTCCTTTATTATAACTCTGATGGGTCAGGGGTTGACATGTTGCAGATACAAAAATTACAATTTCCAATAAAAATCTTGTTGCATTATAAAAACCCTCATGGCTGATGTTACTCTGCATTATAAATTCCTCGTACTGAATAATTCAATCTGCCTCCCGGATGGTATCGTTCCCGAAATTCTCAACACAATTTACTATCACGACTGATGGTTGGCTTCTGTGTCGTATCTCTCCTGTTGTCAACATACGACATCATCATCCCCTCATCAAGCGACGGTGCTCACCCGTGCACTTCTTACCAATTCCCACATTGCACAGTAATTATTATTTCTGGCCCTGCTTTATTCTTGAACCCCGACCTTCAGCCTATAATCCCTATAACAGTTACACTGTTATACAGGCGATGCAAACTAGATCTGGGAATCACCATCTGCAGGTTTCTATCTCAGTTTGTGAAGGATGGAGTTTGTGTGCGGAGGCCTTGATGTTTTAGTGAATCGGTATCGCCATTATTCTGTAGACTCCCACTTCAAATATTGTCGAAAATTAAACTGACATAACTGACACAGACAGATAGTTGAGCACCAAACAAAGCAGTGAAGACATCAATAATCAGGTTTACTTCATACGTTGAGATCTGTAGTACTGAGACAACGATATGACAATGCTAGGGTGATTACACAGCAGATCCTGTTGAGTTGTAGAGTTGTGGCAGACACAGCAAAGTATAGTTCTGTGTAAAGTATCTACTGTGAAACCTTCTGCTTGAGATCTGATCCAGAGTAACACACATCAAGGTGACATAGTCGTCTACACTGATGGGTCAGTGGTGAGAAACAGACGTAGTTGTTGGGGTTTTATTGCAAAGGCTAATGGGCGAGTCTTGAAAAAGGATAGTCTGGCATATGAAACTACGACATCCAGCATGAGAATAGAGGTGGAGGCAGTAACAGCGGCATTCCATTGGTTAGAGGAGACCACTGCAACACACATTGTATTCATTACGGACTTAAAGAGTAAGCTTAGTAAGGTGGAAAAAGAAATGTTTCGTGTGGAATGGCTATGGTTGCTTCTATGGATATTTTGCCCGGGCCATGAGGGGGTGCGGGGGAATGAACAGGCTGATAGGCTAGCAGGGAAGGCACCTCTTGGTGGTAGGTTGCTTATGGACAAGGAGGAGGTGGTCATGCGTTTGTGGGACCAGGTGGAGATTGCGGGGGAACAGATTGAGAACCCGTTTGTGGAAAGAATGAGATTGCGGGGGGTTGGTAGGGGTTCTGGAAGAATCTCAAAACTGAGAGAGAAGACCAGGAGAACTTTAAATCAGATAGCGGCGGGAACGATTAGAAGTATGACTCTTCGGTGGCTGTTGAACGAGGAGACAGAGTACTATAGGAATGTCCTGAGTGCAGCGATGTCGGTTCTTAACTCACCTCAACTCAGCTCAACTCAACTCAACTCAAACATGAAAATGCAGAGTGCAGTCTTGTTCACGTTCTAAATCTACCTACATAATATTGTTTTTATTTGACGCATTCATAATGCTAATTAATTAATGTCTTCCTTTCATAATATTAATGTATGTCTTTCCTGTTTTCATAAAGTAATTAATTTATTTCCTACTTTCATAATATTACTTTATTTATTTCGTGATCACATAATATTAATTTATGTATTTCTTGATCACATAATGTTAATTTATGTATTTCTTGATTTCATAATATTAATGTATCTATTTCTTGATTTCATATCCATTAATTTATTTCTTAATTTCATAATATGACTTTATTTACATCTTGCCTTCTGTCTGTTCATCTTCCTGTTTACTTTCTCGTCTGGCTTCATCCCTGTCACGTGGTGTGTTCTACAGTCTGCTCAAGGTTACAGAAACGCCATGGTTACTTACTTGGTTTAATTGCCCTGCCTAGTTGACGGTAATCAACAATACCAGGACTGATCCATTGCTCGTCCGCCTTCCACAGTAGCTCGGCCCCCCAACTGTTGTAAAGCAGCAGAGAAGTGCGTGGGCATTTACAGCCCGTTCAAGAATCCAGTGGTGCCCACTCTATGACCACGAGCAGCATGACGATGGAGGTGATGGCAGTTACACAGGCTTTCATATGGCTGGAATCACAGCATTATACCAACGTGTGTGTACTAAGTGATTCAATGAGCATGATTCAGAAGGTCGAAGCTGGATCTGTACGTAGACAGTGGACTGAATCGCTGCGGAAGTTTGTTGTCCGTAAAGTCACCTTCATCTTCGTCCCGGGACATGCGGGAGTCGAGGGAAATGAACGAGCTGACAAACTGGCTGGCTCTGCACCCCCTGTAGATGGCCAGCCCATGGATCGTGCCGATGTTATTAACGTCCTTAAAGATTTGGCGAGAACAGAGGATTTTGACGTCAGTGATTCCACATCGCTGTCCAGGATGAAAGACCTTGGAGTAAGAATCGGCACGGCCAGACGCGAGAGGTACATCGGGAAAACAAAGCGCCTCGTCAACCAACACAGAACTGGCACTATTAGCCACCGGACGCTGATGCATATGCTGGGGGGAGGATCTGAGCACCTATGGACATGTCCGGAGTGCAACGAAGATACCCCAACTGATAACTGATAACTGATAACTGATCGTCCCCCAAGCTTCTCAGCGTGTTCATTCCTTATCCCGGGTAAGTGAATCATTTGATTAGCCTTTGTAATCACGGTGAACAGCTGCGGGGTGTACACCCCATTCTGTTCAGGCTGTGGTTGTTGAAGATTCCTGGGATGTTAGAAACCGTTAAGAAAAGGCCGTAACTGGCAAACTGAGATGTTCATTGACAGGTACTTATTGGCATTCATGGTCAGGGATGGGGAATAAAGAAGCAATCGTAGCACACACTAGACATTGTGAAATTAGACAGCTGTACATGCACCGGGATTCGATGTTGTTTATTCCGAACAACAACAGCGCCTCGATGAAGGACAAACGTTCTTCCGTGCACGGCCAACTAGGGATTTAGTGTACTACTTATGCACTCTGTCTGTCTGTCTGTCTGTCTGTCTGTCTGTCTGTCTGTCTGACTGTCTGTCTGTCTGTCTGTCTGTCTGTCTGTCTGTCTGTCTGTCTCACACACACACATACACACACACACACACACACACAACAGCAACAACAACAAGTACCGTGACAGAAAATTGAGTGTACTTATGGTCTCTCTCTCTCTCTCTCTCTCTCTCTCTCTCTCTCTCTCTCTCTCTCTCTCTCTCTCTCTCTCTCTCTCTCACACACACACACACACACAACAACAACAACAACAACAACAACAACAACAACAACAACAATAAGTCCCGTGACAGAAAATTGAGTGTACATCTCATGCGCGCTCTCTCTCTCTCTCTCTCCTGTCTGTCTGTCTGTCTGTCTGTCTGTCTGTCTCTCTCTCTCTCTCTCTCTCTCTCTCTCTCTCTCTCTCTCTCCTCTCTCTCTCTCACACACACACACACATACACACAAACAGACACACACACACACACACACACATATATATATATATATATATATATATATATATATATATATATATATATATATATATATATATATATATATATATATACATATATATATATCATCATTATCATCAAGTGCCGTGCCGGCTGGCGTAGGCGTTCATGGCTCTCCACAGATCTCGGTCTTTGGTGTTCTGGATCAACTCTGCTGATGATATTCCTCCATGCCACCGTCTCAATCCGTCCAGCATCATTTCTCTTGGTCTGCCTTGCCTCTCTTCCCTCGATCTTTCCAGTTGTCACGATGTTCTCCAATGCCTCTCTTCTCATCACATGACCAAAGAAAGCTGTTTGTCTCTTTCTTATTGTTGTATATAGTGTTCTAGTTTTATTAGCCTCTTTCAGGCAATCGTTGTTAGTTACTCTGGCAGTCCAAGGAATTCGCAACATTCGTCTTAAAAACCACATCTCTGTTGCTTCTAAGTTCTTCCTAATTGGTTCATTTACATTCCAAGATTCGCTGCCATACAGCAAAACTGGTTCTATATAGCATTTTAGCACTCTCTTTCTTACATTGATTGATAGCGACCTATTGCATACTCTTCATTTTCTGAAATGCGGCTTTTGCCTGCCCTATTCTGCCCTTAATCTCTGTTGTAAATCTTCAATCTGATGTTTTAAGTGCCCCTAGGTATTTAAAATTATCCACTTATATATTATATTAGCACCTTTCCGTCTTGGCAGTCGATAGTTTGGTACATTGTGCTTCAAAAAGGCTTAATAACTACGACCCATGGCGGTGGCGAGTGTGGCTGGTAAGGCCAATTCTTGCTGCAAATGTTTGCCCACAGTAGATGCATGTGAAAACATGGTCATTTCCACCATTGTGCACCATCTTACGTCTCTCACGCTCTGTGTGTGCTTTATCTGCAATCATTTTCTCCTTTGTCTTTATTTCATTTCTGATAGTTGCCCTCCATGCAACACGTTCAGCGGCGACTTGCTCCCAATGTGCATTATCTATGCCTGTATCAATCATGTCCCGCTTACACACATCTTTGTATCGTAGTAGAGGCCGACCCTGAGATCTCCTACCCGTCTGTAATTCACCAAAAAAGATGTCCTTTGGTATTCTACCATCATCCATCCTCCTAACATGTCCTATCCATCTAAGTCTACGAAGACTGAGCATGGAATACACCGTCACACAACCTGATCTTTCCAATACTTCAGTATTTGTGATTTTGTCTTGCCACTTAATACCAAGTATTCTTCGCAGACACCGCATATGAAAGCTGTTTAAACGTTTCTCTTGGCGTGAGTAAGTTGTCCAGGTTTCACTGCCATAAAGAAGAGTACTAAGGACACAGGCTTGGTAGACGAGGACTTTTGTTTTGGCAGTAAGCTTCCTGTTCTCCCAGACTCTTTTTGCTAACATGTTCATTGTTGTTGCTGCCTTGCCAATCCTGATGTTGATTTCCTGATCGAGGGATAATTTGCTATTTACCTCTGATCCTAGATATGTAAAATGGTCTACTATCTCCAGTTCGGCGTCGTCAATAAAGATTGATGGTACACCATGTGCACCTTGTGACATAATCTGTGTCTTCTTTTTGTTAATTGTTAAACCAAATTCAGAACAAGCATTGGAGAATGCAGATAGTAGATGTTGTAATTCTTCCTCAGAGTGGGTCGTAATCGCAGCATCATCCGCAAAAAGCAACTCTCTGATTAGTACCCTCCTAATTTTGGTCTTGGCCTTCAATCTCTGAGCATTATAGAGGCCACCATCTGAGCGTGAGTGAATGTATATACCGTCATCCTGATCACGAAAGGCATATTTCAGTAGAAGTGAAAAGTATATCCCAAAGAGGGTGGGGGATAGTACACAACCTTGCTTAACTCCACTCTTGATTTCAAACTCTTCTGAAGTTGAGCCATCAAACTTGATTATACCCTTCATGCCTGTGTGGAACGATTCCACAATGGACAGAAGAGTTGGTGGGCAGCCAATCTTCTTTAGTGCTTTGAACAGACCCTCACGACTGACCAAATCGAATGCCTTTGTGAGGTCGATGAAGGCAATAAACAGTGGCTGATTTTGTTCCCGGCATTTTTCTTGCATCTGTCGCAATGAGAATATCATATCAATGGTAGACCGGTTCTGACGGAAGCCGCACTGTGATTCGGGGTAGACTTGATCTCCCAGGACTTGAAGTCTGCGCAGAACAATTCTGGCAAATACTTTCCCAACAATACACAGAAGTGAGATACCCCTATAGTTGTTACAGTCGCTCCGATTGCCCTTGTTCTTGTACAGCGTTATGATGTTTGAATCTTTGAAATCCTGTGGGACTTGTCCTTCTCGCCAGCATAGCTCTATTAGCTGGTGGATCTGTAGAGCGAGTGTGTCTTGCCCACTCCTGATTACCTCTATTGGAATCCCATCCTTACCTGGAGCCATGCCAGACGCAAGCTCATTTATAGCACACTTAACTTCTGTTATGGTGGGAAGTGTGTCCAGGTAGTCAAGAGTTGGTAGGGCCTCTATGGCGTTGAGGGCATCATCCGCTAGCTTGGTCTCACTTGAGTAAAGCTCTAAATAGTGCTCGACCCATCTATCCATCTGCTGTTTCTTATCAGTGATGATTTCTCCAGTCAAGGTTTTCAGCGGTGCACTTCTTTTGATCATTGGACCACAGGCTTTCTTTATCCCTTCATACATGCTTCTGATGTTTCCCTTATCACTTGCGATTTGAATGGACTCACATAACTTGATCCAATAGTCATTCGCACACTGCCTGGCAGCCTTTTGCACATCCTTCCTTGCTTGCTTCAGCTCACTCAGAGTGTTACGCGTTGGTCTTTCCTTGTTTCTTAAGAGAGCTATCTTCTTTTTATCAATCAAGGGCTGCAGTATCTGGCTGTTTGCCGCAAACCAGTCCTGCCTCTTATGATCCACAGTGCCGTAAACCCCTACCGCTGTTTTATAAATAGTTTCCTTAAGTTTACTCCATTTATCATTTACTATACAGTTTTCTGATGTATCATTGAAAGCGTCTTCAAGTTGCTGTTGAAATTCAAAGCACTTTCTAGGATCGTGAGTGTTAATAATATTAATCCTGGGGCTAGATTTGTGTTTAGCTGTATAGATTCTCTTTGGTCTCAGTCTAACCCTTCCAACAACCAAAGAATGATCTGTATCACAGTCAGCACTGTGGTAACTTCGAGTTAATGATGTATGGTTCAAATGTTGTCTCCGTGTGATAATGAAGTCCAGCTGATGCCAATGGCCGGATCTTGGATGTTTCCATGTGACCTTATGCAGCTCTTTTGTTTTAAAAAAGGAGTTTGTAATACATAGGTCATTTCTAGTGCAATGCTCCAGCAGCCTTTGCCCATTATCATTCATGCGACCGATGTTGTATTTTCCAAGGCACACTGGCCATGAACTCGAGTCCTTGCCCACACGAGCATTGAAATCACCGAGCATATAAATGTAGTCGGATTTTGGAACTGCCTTGATCACAGAGTCTAGCTGCTCATAGAACGTATCCTTCACATCATCAGAGGAAGCGAGTGTCGGTGCATATGCAGTGATAATGGTGGCAAATCCACAAGAGGTTGCCAAGCGCAGTGATAATAATCTTTCATTACCTCCAGCTGGGATATCAATCATTGCCAGTAGCGAATTCTTCACTGCAAAGCCCACACCATGTTGCCTTTTTTCTGCCTGCCCTCTTCCCTTCCAAAAAAAGGTGTAATTGTTTTCCCTGAGTGACCCTTCCTCAGCGAGGCGAGTCTCCTGCAGGCCAGCAATATCAATGTTAAGACGATTGAGTTCAGCATCAATCACAGCCGTTTTTCTCACATCGTCAATATTTGTCAAGTCAGTGGAAAATCCTGGACACATGGTTCTTACGTTCCAGGTTGCAAGCCGTAGCTTGAGGTTTCTATTATTCTTTTTATTAGTACCTGGTGCATTGGTTTTACAGCCTGCGATTCAGATTTTGTCCTAGCCCCAAGCACCCATTGAAGCAGGCAGGCTGTGGCGGATCAGCACCCAATTGGCCGGGGGCTGCCCAGCTTGAGGCGGGCGGTAGCTGATCAGTGACACCTGTAGGTGTCTCCCACCGTCAGAGGCAACGCGTGGCGCCCCATGTCTACGCCAACTGACAAGGACTTATAACCCGTAACAGTTGCCTCTCGCTTTGATTCCGAGACCGGTTAAGACCAGGGATGGAGTTATTGCCTCTCCATAGCACAAAGCCTGGGCTAAAATAAAGAAACCATGTGTTGCCCATGCAGCATGATCCCTCTCTCGGCCTGCCTAGTTCACTCCAGAGGAAAGTTAACACCTATACATCTGGAACAAGACAAGCTGCAGAAGCTGCCGGATCAGCAAAGCAATGCTCTAACTGTCCGCCTGTCGGAGCTTCGATCCTAGACCAGCTGCCAACCAAGGCTTAGGGCCTGGTCTGCCCTGCCATGACTATTTTATCTTTGGGTTGCATTTCCTCGCACCAGGATAAGGCTTGCACCCTCCCAATTGGG
The DNA here is from genome assembly GCA_014155875.1 of Cepaea nemoralis. NCBI lineage: Eukaryota > Metazoa > Mollusca > Gastropoda > Stylommatophora > Helicidae > Cepaea > Cepaea nemoralis. Next base: position 92,977 of record JACEFZ010014460.1, read on the forward strand.
CTCTTCCGCCCGAAGCCGTTGACACAATGTGGGGTGTCGGGTTTGGTAAGCGCCGCCCAACATTCGGCGCTGATAGAAAGCAGGTAGTACCGTCTACTGTCATACGGTAGCTCAGTCATATCTGACTAAGACCTGACTAAAATTGTATACACACACACACACACACACACACACACACACACACACACACACACACACACACACACACACACACACACACACAGGGTGGGGGGAATGAGAACATCGTGTAGCATACGAGTTATTCAAAAATATAATTTAAATTAATTACATTATTTCATGTAATTTTGTTTGCCAAGTATTTAGCTAATCAGAAATCATGTTCAATGTGTCCTCCTTGCTTCTCAACGAGTTTTTCTAAGCGTCGATGCCACTCGTTTATGCTACTGTCAATAAATCGCTGCCCCATATTTCCCCATTCTTCAATTATTGCCTTGAGCTGCTCAACAGTGGCAAATTTTCACCAATGGTGGACTTTTTCTTGTAAAGCACCCCACACGGCATAATCTACCGGGTTTAAATTAGGACTTTTCGGTGGTCACATGTCTGGTTCGATGCGGTTAGCATTCTCCTGACGAAGAAAGTTGATCGTATTTCTGGCTGTGTGAGATGGAGCTCCGTCTTGCTGTAATGTCCAGTTATGGCGACCACATGTTACTTGAATTACAGGCAGAAAACGTGACGCAGAGGTGTTTCCAAGGCAACAGGGCAGGGTTATATACTGGCCAAGACCTATTGACGCGTCCTCATCGAGCGTACTGGGCAACAGGTCCCTTCGGGTTCCTGGCTAAAGTCAGTAGGATCGCCGATTCCTCCGAAGTCGGAGAGTGTCTGCCTGTATGGCGAGGAACCACCAGTCTGCACACCAATAAGCCAGACATGGGACAACGGATACTCACGCAAACCTCAGGTCCTGTATGACATCACACTGATGTTGGACAATAGGATGCCTTCATCCGACATACAGGACTTCGCATTGGAGCTCACGCCAACTACACAAGCAAGCAAGCAACAGGCAGAAAACCTTGTCTCAGAACATGTTCACAATAGTATTCATTGTTTACTTTGTTGCCTGGTTCAACGAACACAATACTAGTTTTCCCCATTGGAGACACACCAACTGATACCATGATACCGCGGCTGAAATGGTCACGTTCTCGTATAAGTCGACTTTCCTGAACTTGTATTTTCGAAATTAAAACATCGTATAGTTAAACAGGTAAGTAGGTAAATGAATAAACAATTTAAGCTATTATGGATGCAGTTAAACAAATTTTGATGTAATTTTATTACTTTGAACGCGATATTCTCACCTTTTTTTGGCCCACCCTGCGCACGCACGCATGCACGCACGCACGCACGCGCGCACACACACACACACACACACACACACACAAGAGGGGTGTCTCATAAGTCTTTAGCCTGACAATGAAAAAGTAGGCGGAGTAAATTGAAATTTGGCACATGTATAGCTCATTCAATTTGTAATGGAAGTATGAATTATGAATTTCCCCCCTCAACTGGTTTTCCCGATATGATGCATGGCACAACACACCCTATTGACCAGATCTGCACATCCAACGGTTTGTCAGAACAATGTAGAAATCAGACGCCAGAACCGTGATAAAATTCTTGATGTTACAGGGGAAAACATACAGAAATACACAGGGAGATGGAGCCAGTGTTTGAGGAAGCCCGTCCTTCGTATGCTTATGTAAAAAAATTGGTGTTTGCATTTTAAGTGTGGCCGTTCCCAAGTTGCTGATCTGCCAAGATCAGGACGACCGTCCTCAGAGTGAAATGATACAAATGCTGCAAAAGTGAAGAAAATCATTGACCAGGATAGGAAAATGACAATTGCAGAGATATCTGGTTCAGCAAAACTGAGTAAGAGTACAGTTGTTAGAATTTTACACAACAGACTGAACATGAGAAAAGCTGCCGCGCCTGCTGACATGTGAACAGAAACAAACACGAGTTGATTGCTGTGGCCAGCTGCTCAACTT
>JACEFZ010014460.1:97500-156991 GCA_014155875.1 Cepaea nemoralis
ACATGGCTGTTTCACCAATCTTGAATTTTGAATACATGTGGTTGCGTAATCTATTGTGTCCTGTTCTGGAGCGCAGAATAATGACTTGTTCTGGTCTGTCCATAACGTGGTAGTCATCTTGAGCAGGTTTTGGTGGCTTTATGACTGATTTGATTATTCTTTTCTTTTTGTGGTATGTAACGGGCACATCAGGCTGTTCTTCTTTTGCTCCTTCCTTAGCCAATTGATCAGCTCTGCCGTTTCCGGGTACTACACAGTGGGATGGTATCCACTGCTGACTGCTGACCTTATGCTGACTGCCAAGTTCAGAAAGTAGTGTCCTTAGTACTGGCAATTTCCCAGACAGGAGCGCCTCGAGTACTGATTTTGCATCTGTCAAAAGCACGACAGTTTGTGTACCATTGCTGATATTTAGTAATTTCTCTGTTGCTATCTTGATTGCCTCAATTTCAGCATCATGGTTATGGCAGTACTTTCCTGTCGGTAATCTGGCTGTGTCCCTAGTATTATTTGAGTATTCTATGTACACTCCCGCTCCTCCATTTCGAACAGCATTTTGTGCTGACCCATCTGTGTAGACTCGGATCCATAGGTCCTCTTTGTAATCTTCATCAAGGAAGCTGTTCTTCGCTGCACACTGTTCTGTTCTTCCTTGTCACACATTCCTTTCACTTTTGTCTATCATTTGTAATGATAGTCTATGTTCATCTTTCCATGGAGTTCGCTCTGGAATAGTTGTCAGGGGAATACCAACTGTGGGCAGATCGGTGGTTTCTCTACAGAGTCGTTTGGCCTGGTGGATAAAACTACTTCTTTTCAAACGCCCCATAGCTAGGTTTTCAAATCTGTTCATCATAGGGTGGCCTGGCAAGCTGAGAAAATTTTCTGCTTGTATTAGCGTTTTCGTATCTCTGCGCTCTCTCAGTGCTTGTGTCCTCCCCATCTTCTCCATTTCCACTATAGGGGTTGATCTCATCCCTCCTGTGGTGACTCTAAGTGCTTGATTTTGCACCTTGTCCAGCTCTTGTAGTGTGGTTTTTGATGCCGAACACCATGCAGTTGACACGTATTCCAGGTGTGGTCGTATGCTCTGTTGATAAACTTTGCTAATTGCTAGTATTTTCCACTGCCCCCCCCCCCCAATGTGATTCCACTTAGCTTTCTCCGGATGGCTATTTTCCTTCTGGCTTTTGCTACTGCTTTGTTGATGTGCTTTTTCCATGTCAGCCTGCCGTCAAATGTTACTCCAAGGTATGTTGGTTCTTTATCTTCTCTTAGGGGTGTTCCATTTATTTGGATGATCCCTGCCTTTCACCATCAATTTGCCCATGTAAAAAATAAATGTATCTGCAGCTCTTTGCAGCAATCTGGTGGCCACTGATGCATGTTCATTTGTGCTCCATAAAACCAGGTCAACGGCGTACATTGCCGCGTTAATTCCATGCGGTATATTAGCAACGAGATCATTGATGAAGATTAGAAAAAGTGAGGGGGACAGGACACCGCCCTGGGGAACACCGTGACGCAGTAGTATTTCTTGCTCTTGAATCTGTCTATCTGTTCTCGGGCTCTTCTGCTGTGCAAGTATGCTTTCACCCATTTGTACATTCTTCCATTGACTTTGCAGTTTCTCAGTTTCTTCATCAGACCTTCTTTCCAGACTTTGTCAAAGGCTTTCTTCAAATCTATCCATGCCGCAAGCACCAGCTTCTTCTCTTGGAATGCATCCTCAATTTCTTGAGAGAGGTAGGTTGTCTGATCTTCCGTAGAGTAGCACTGCCTGCCTGCTGTGGCACAAGGATGGTTTTACTTTCAATGTACCACTGCAATCTGTGATTGATGATGCGCTCCAGTGTTTTGCAAAGACAGCTGGTGAGACTAATTGGTCTGTAGCTAGAGGCAATGGAACTATCTTTCCCTGATTTTAGGAGGGGTATCCTGATTGCTTCTCTCCAGGCTTGTGGAACACTGCCTAAGGTCAAACTGTTATTGAAGATCTGCAACAGATTTGCTTTGGCCTCTGTTCCTAGGTTCCTGATCATTTCATTGGAGATACCATCAGCTCCTGGTGACTTTCTCATTTTCAGTTTTGATATTGCTAGCTCCAGTTCGCTGATTGTGATGGGTGCCTCCAGAACCTCATGTACTATTTCCTTCTGTCCTGTATGTTGCCATTTCTCTCGAATCTCTTGTTGTTTCTCTGGACTAATTATGATATTGTTATCTTGTGCGAATGAGTCCGCAAAATGGTCAGCTGCTTGCTTTCTTCTTAAGATGTTTCCATCATTATATAGTGCAATTTTTGAGTTTCTCTTTGTGCCCTCATCGTTAAGTTGTTTTATTAGCATCCACAAATTCCTTGTGTCTCTCAAAGTTCAGAAACTCCGTTTGCTCCTGCCAGCTTTTCCGTCTAGCCTGCAGCTTGGCCCTTTGAAATTTGGCTTTTGCGTGCTGGAATTTATTGTGGTGCTCTTGGCTGGGTGTGGCCTCTGCTTGCTTTCTACACACTTCCACATCATTATGCAACTGTTCCTGTTCACTACTCCAGTAGGGTTTATATTGTTTACGGGCTCCTTTTGGTACTGTTTCTCGCGCTGCCTGTATTATGCATTTCCCAAACTCTTCAACTACTTTATTTATGTCTTTCTCAGTGTTCAGGTTTATAACCAGTATGCTGGTGCGATTCTTGTACATTGCCCAGTATGCTTTCATGTAGTTCCACCTCGATAGGGTGCTGCTTTCACTTACAAGCTCATTTTCTACGGTTATAAGGACTGGCTGATGATCACTGCCACCAAGTTGTTTCCCAACAATTCGTGTAATGTTCCACTCCGAGTCTGGTGAATAAAAAGCCAGGTCAGGTGTAGTTGTAGTGTGCCATGATCTCGAGTATAAAGTATGTGGGTCGGACGGCTTGTTAATCAAGATGAATCTATTCTCATCCTGCCAGTCTTCCAGTCTCTCTCCTCACTGGTCCATGTGATCATATCCCCAGCTCTGCGAGTGGCTGTTGAAATCGCCACACACAATCATTTTTTCTGTTAATGGTAGTGTGGTCAGTGCCTGTGGGCGATCACTTGGACAGTAGTAATTGATCAGATGTAGGTCTGTATTGCCTGTCTTAAGTTTAAGTGTCTGATACTCAGCCCCCTCCATGTAGACTTCGATTTGGGAAGCAGTGATGTTATTTTTCACAAGGGTCAGTATCCCACTTTTTCGCCTGTCCTTTCGGTCAGATCGGTAAAACAAGTAACCTCTGATTTTGAAGGCTATATTTTCGTTCAGGTGAGTTTCTTGCAAGCAACTTACGCTTACTTTTTCTTGGGCATATATAGCTATCTAGTCAGGAGACAAAAATATGTAGGTAAGTAGGTAGGTCGATGGGTTGGTTCAGTAGGTAGTAGGCGGGTGAGTGGGTGAGTAGATGGGTTAGTTGGTGTGTAAGGAGGTAGACGTGTAGGCAGAATGGATCGATGTGTAACTGATCTGAACTAATTTCTTTCTCAAAAGTTCCATTTATTTTATTAATATTGTGGAGCAGGGGTGGTACAGTGGTTAGTGCGATTACTCGCGAAGACAATGGCCCTGATTCACTCCCTAGTCATGATATTTGTTTCTTCTGTGAAGCTCAAGGGTCATCTCAGACTCATAAACAATGTTGCCGCACAATTGTTGCAGTTTTGGGGGAATGGTCGGGGAATAGAATTCAGGCTTAGAATGCAACTGAACATACCACTTCATCATGGCAATGCCTAGAATACATGAAGGTCTAAGAGTTCACACTCCCTAAGGCAGTATATGTCATGCACTAATTTTACCCATGAAGTCGTTGATAATTCATCTTTCCATCCATCCATCATGTGCCATGCCGGTAAGCGTGGGCGGTCATGTTCTGCCATCTCACTCGATCACCAGAGTCGTGGATCGGCTCCGTGTTTCTGTCTCGACCATGCCACAAGGCCAAGCCATCCAGGTATTTGCTTCTAGGTCTTCCCCTTGGTCTGTTCCTCTCGATCTTACCAGTTGTCACCAAATTCTCCAATCCATTTCTTCTCATAACATGCCCAAAAAATTTTGACTGTCTACGTCTAATTTCTCTAATCAATTTACGATCTTCATTTGTTTCTTGAAAGACTTGTTCATTGGTCTTTCTGGCTGTCCATGGTATTCTTTGCATTTTCCTCAGAAACCACATCTCTACAGCCATCAGATGTTTTTCAGCCTGACTGCTCATTGTCCACGCTTCACATCCATATAAAAGTACAGGTTCAATGTAGCATCTCAACACTCTTTTTCTCGTTTCAATTGACATCTTTTTATTGGTCAATATGTTTTTCATCTTGCTAAAGGCTACTTTTGCCATGGCGATTCTTGTTCTAATCTCTTCAAGGCATCTCCCATCAGATGTTATTACTGTTCCGAGATAATTGTACCTGGTATTTCGTCCTTCCTAGTGACGACCATAATTCATCTTTACGGTGGTTTAATTTCGGGATGTTACAACTATTTTGTGGTATCTAGTTTATTTGATTATGTAATGTCTGTGTTATAAGATCGCCATAGTTTCTCTACTCTTATTGTAATTACTTGGAGTCCTGATATAGTTTGCATTTTATAATCAATATCGTAAAAACATTGTATTGATATCCATATATGCTTAAGGTCCCCAGCATGGTGGTTAGGCATTGAACCGCTACAGCCTCTGCAGTATTTATCCTTGTGGCTGCGGTTTGCATTTCACATTTTCCTCATGTTGGAGTGGTAGTATATGGTTCCATCGCCCTGCTACTGAGTGAGTGCGTGGAGCGACTCTTGTGAGCGGTGATATTCACGTGGAATGCTTTTACATGTCCCCTTTTGTTTGTACGGTGAACTGCATGTTCGGAACAATGGCTACCGTCTGTTGCTGAATTGACTGATTTTCCTTTTCGGTTCACGAGTGCATTTCACAGAAGACTCCTGGGAGTCGGCGCTGTAGCTACGGAGTTCGTGCTTTATGCGACGCTTTAGGCGGGTCGCCCTGCGGATTGAGACAGAGCCATGTGAGAAAACCCGAGTCAATGAGGTCTTTCTGGTGACTGCCGATTCCATCGACGACGAACTGTGGTTTTCGTGGAGGACTTTTGTGTTGGCATTCTGGCGTCGGCATTATGCACAGTGTACCTGTGCGGGCTGTTGGCTTGCCGATACTCCTGTCTATTCCATTGTTCAGCTTAGATTTCTGAGACTCTTGTCTGTTCCACTTTTCACATTGGACAATGGGGAGCATTTTGTGTGATATTCACTGGCACAGGAACGGAGCATAATGGGGACGACCCGTTGCCGTGAAGTTTGAATCTCGACTACTAACTAACTAACTAACTAACTAATTAATCCATATGCTAAAATAAAGTTTAATAACACATTTTCGTTAATTAAAATGACCAATGAAGAGGACATTTGTGAAGAGATGCATTGAGGAACATGCTCTGAGTGAGTTTTATCTCAGGGTCTCTTCTATCTATATAGCGAAGTAATAATGAGAAAGATCACAAACAGGTCAGGAATACGAATTGGAGGCTATAGTATACACAATCGGTGATATGCGGTTGATGACACAGTACTGGTAGCTGAAAGCGCAGACAGTCTGCAACAGATGAATATTGTAGTAACAGAGAGGTGAAAAGAAGGATTTTCATGAATATCAAGAAAACAGAAACAATTATTCTATCAAAGAAAACTATCACATTAACATGCGATACAACAATATAAAGGGAAGTGCTTAACTAAGCTAATAGATTCAAATACCCATCAACAATTCTAACAACAGACACAAGATTTGTGACAGATTTAAAATGCAGTAGACGAATCAAAAGCTGCATTTCAGAAAAAGAAAAGTATCTTAGGCAGTACATCAATATCATTGAATGTCAGAATAGAGATTTCATAAATTTTATATAGAATGTGTCCTGCTGAAGTGAAGTAGGGATCATGGACGAAGAAATTAGCTGATTCAGTGTCAACGGATAATATATTGCCAAATGAGACTTCCCATTTGGAAAATGGGCGATATATCACCATACCAGGACCGTTATGTTATTTATTTTGCATCGTTCTATGTCCTTTAATTCCAATGCTTAGTGTACGGAACTTTACATTATAATACTTGTTCATTTGTTGTATACAATGCTTGGTCAAAACCTACTTTTTGGCACTGAATCAGTTAAGTAGGACTTGATGTAACGAAGATGTGGTGTCTGATGCGTACATAGTGAATACTTTGAACTGCCAGTTAAGTTAGTCGCATATCCTTTACATGACGTGGCTGTCAACCCCATCATTTTTGGCTGTTTGTTATTTTCTTAGCAAGTTTACGTTCAGTAGTTTGCCATTGATTTCTGAACGACAGCCACTCATTCCCTTTTATGAAAACAAGGCGGTCTGCTGCTGCGACAAATGGCGTCCGTTACTCCTTTGTCACAGAGTAACTAATAAAGAATGCGTTGAAAATACTAATGAATGTAAAATATTATATACCAATATAAGAAGGAGACGAACAATATTATTGATAATATCACGAGAAGAGAAGCCCCGGACAACATGGTGACGACTGGTCAATTTAACGGTAGAAGAGGCATCCGGAGACAGAGAGACACGATGCTAGACGCGCTGAGAGGAATATTATCACTACGGAGGAATATCATCACTATGGAGGAATATCATCATTATGAAGGAATATCTTCATTAGAAATATACCAGGATATTATGGTATCCCGAGATCTCGGGAGATGCAGCTAGCAAGACACTGATGATGATGATGATGATGATGATGATGATGATGATGATGATGATGATGATGATGATGATGATGATGATGATGATGATGATGATGTTGATGACGACGACGACGACGACGACGATGATGTTGATGATTATGATGATTTACAGACACAGCATACACACATACAAAAATACCTGTATTTACACGGCTACACAAAATATTGAACGTAAAATATCCTGGAAGATCAACCTGGGATTAATTGCAACTTCCTACAAAGGACATGCTACATATGCTATTCTTTTTAATACACACATTCAGCCGGACGATGCATCTCCCCAAACACATCTGTCTGTCAGACTGTTTGCCCCAATCGCTTAATCTTAATGACGCCCCTGGTGATATCAAAGACATTTATTTTGTAGCTAGATGTGCGATAGAAGGCAGAGGTCGTAGACACGATGTCCGTTTACGTCTAGGGTTGCATTTAAAAAAGTAACAAACTATAAATAAATAAATAATTGTTACATCTGTGCCCATAAGATAAATTAAGAGTAATAATATTGTAACCTATCACGCATATCGTAAGTCGCCAGGGTGGACGTGAGACTGGTAAGCTCAACTAGTAGAACACTTTACCTGCACAACTCAACCACTATCTTGTTATCCAGACATCTCGGTCAGATTATAAAAGTGGAGAGTCACTGAATCAATACTGTGGAATGTGTCCATTCAGTTGGAATCACTGCTATTATGTATGTCACTGTTTAACAGTGTCTATACTTCTTTCCATATTATTCTTATACACTAACCATACATTCATATCTGACTTTATCGTTTTCGGTTAGATTGTGTCCGTACTTTACTTCAGATCTTGCGATTTAGCATCAATATACTTGAACTGCGCACGGAAATTGCGCACCGGTCCTCCACAATACATTTCACATTTTTAGTTCGGTTATTTACACATAGTGTGTTGTTATTTATAACATGTTTTCATTAACACCACTAAATTACAAGCAAGGACATTGTGGATTATCCATAGTAAACAGCTTAAAGTGTTCGGGGAAGTTAAGTCGCATTATGAGATGACATTAACACTAGTTTTCGACTGACTAAATTGATGATTATTATTACAAAGATGTTGATGACGATACTCCGTTAACCCCGAATACTCTCGTGGTCGACGTGAGCGCACGAGAATTAGAAGTGGTTCGAGTCACTCCAGTGACTTATGAGAGTATGGAGCCGGTCGCTCAGAAAGTCGTGGCGTGCTGATGAGCGTAATCTAGCCTAGGAATCAACATACAGCTGAAAGATGCTGGTGTTGACAGCAATATCCTGAAACGCGGAAATTACTATATATATATATATATATATATATATATATATATATATATATATATATATATATATATATATATATATATATATACTTATCCACATCTTGATATAAATAAAGGAATCAAACCTAGAACCTTCATGATGAAAGGCAGATTTATATCTTCTCAACAGCGAAAGCGGGACAACTATGTAAGAGATAGGTTGCACTGGTACAAGAGATCAAAGTTAGTCAAGGATCCTGTCCACGCCTTGAGGCGTACTGGCAATATGTTAAGTTAGTTAGTTGCATATCCTTTACAGGACGTCACAAGTTGACAGGACGTCAACCTCAGCATTTTCTGTTTGTGATCTCTTGGCAAGTTTACGTTCAGTAGTTTGCCATTGCCTTTTGAACGACCGACACCCATACCATTTCGCAAAAAAAACCAACGCAAGGCGGTCTGCTGCCATATCGCCCGCAGCTGTGTTTCGAACGCAGTATGCGGGATTACAAGTTGCGTCCGTAACACCTTCAACACGGAGCCGGTGGAAATATGATCCATGCATTAGACCTATCGGCATCCGATTTACGGTGCAGTCGACATTTCGTTGGCCGTCTTTATATTTCCTGGCATTCAGTTTAGGATGGGTCCACATGGGGTCCAATGTTAAAAACTCCCCAAGAGGACACATTCTAAAAGGAATACTTCAACCAGCCCCTAGACTTAACTCTAATTATGGACAGAAAATAAACTACTCATAAGGGCCGCATCGACATAGGGATAAATAACCTGAATCGACAAGATTGCACTCAGGACAAACCCATATGTGCTTTGTCTGTCTAAGGAAGCATTCAAGTGTAGGAGAGATTCACACACTGGTGTCAAACAATAACCAACAGACTGATCGTCTGTTAACAGACCCCTCACTCAAGAGATCTAATGCCACTCAATAATCAAGTCTGTCCTATGTCCAACATAATCTCCTAATTGATCTTGTCAGACGTCAGAAGCAAAGAATGATTGACAGCCTGCCTTAGCAGAAGATCAGCTCACATTTCCAAAATCAGCCGCCATTTTTCTGAGCTTCGGAACTGGAGAGTTTTCGGCTGGACAGGAAGGAGAAACTAGGTCGCGGATTGGTTTCAGCGTATTGAGTCGTAAAGCGCTGTACCTGACATTTTTTTTTTAAACTGAAGAACATTTCAGGATGATTTGATGCAGTCCCGTACGTTGTACAAGAGTGCCTCAGTATATCAATGAAAAGTAAAGGACTATTTGCCACGCCTTTATACAAATTAAATATATGATGTTTGCCCTATAACTTAATAGACCAATCGGTAGTCAATGGGCTTTGGGGGAGATAAGTGTCTCTTACTACATGGGAGACTTATATTTCTACCACTGCCATGCCTATTGTAAGATTATCTTCGCTGTTGTCTTGAAGACTGGTGGATTTACATCTGTTTATTTCGTCCGTAATCCTTACAGGGGCAGCTGGCTGAGGTTTTAGGTTACTCACTTATCGTGGGACCAGGCTTCAAATCAATCCCTAGTTAGACCATGGATTTGTATATACATTAATCGGTGCTTTCTTGGGAAAGCGTTCGTTATTGCTCCAACCCATCCCACCAGCATAGATCAGCAAACGTAGTAAGTTACGTGTACACTGTTAAAACAAGTAAAGAACGCTTATACACGTCTTATGGCTGTTGGGCTTACGGTGATAGACTCATATTTGTATAGACCAGACAGCAACCAGTGGATGATATGGTCAGTACCACTCCGACCTAGACTTTTCCAGGTATCCATTTTAAGCTGTGTCGACCTGGGAGCCTAGGTCAATTCTAAAACTTCGAATCCATCCCGATGCGGATCAACCCGTGACTACCAGGCCGGCGGCGGGTGAGCGTCTAACCGCTAGCCTACTCTGGCTCCCACTAAGATATGTGGCCATACCTGTATTCCCTCAAATCTTCAGTAGCTTTAATCGCCAGCAAGACCATCAGGTCTACATGGGCACCATCACAAAAAATGCAAATGAGTCTGCCCCGAAAGTGTTATGCTGCTATTTACAAATAATTCATATCAGTCTGACCCGAAAGAGTTGTGCTAGTATTCACAAATAAGCCAATTGTTTCCCTACTGTACTCAGTGTTCATTTTGTCCTCAATGTTGCTAGTTTATATTAATTTATTTATGATACATGTGTGCTATTCTTTGTTCCTTTTACTACTGTGACATATTCACCAACCATCATTATACAGTGCGTCAACAATTTCGCACCACGAACCAGAGAAGTCACACACTTGAACGCACTATTGAGAATCTAACACCAGTTGAAACATTAGATAGACGGATGTCATCTATTAATGGAAATTACAGCGTCTGCAACTAACAAAACTAGTGGTAGGAAGGAGTCACGTGATTTAATTTTGGCCCAAGTGAGCGTCCCTTTTGTCAAAACCCGCGCACTCCTACTTCTTCAGCTCTGACGACCGGTCAGATAGTTTGTGAGACCTGTCCTTTCTGAGTGCAATAGCTGCAGTTTGTTTCAAAACCAGAAGTAAGCTTGACAATCCTCATATCAGTGTGATACCCAGACATGTGCAGCGGAGGTATCCAGTGTTGTGCGTTAAAATTAAGTGTATTAGTGATAAAATAAATCTCTGAAGTGTAAAAATTGACGACTGCCACTTCTAGCTACACTGAGCCTTTTTCCCGGCGAAACCGGCATCTCAAACTTTCTCAAAACTGCAAACTCTGATATTCTTCACTACAACTATTGACTTTACTATGTGCATACTACATCAATCTATTACAGGAAAATGTTTGAGGTGAAAATTCAAACGCACGTTAATGCATTGCTTCAAAAACCACTTTGAATTGCTTTCTGCAGACAAGTCAGTTTGAGCACATTAACTACTACCTCATTTGAAAACGTACATATTTCTGTCTATTTGCAATCTAAGGAGCTGAGAGATGGATTATATATTTTCTTTCCTCTTTACGCATTGAAATAATAGTAGTTGATAGTAATTGATTGTATTTATGTGACAGATTTTAATTAGTCAAATAACTCACTAAACGCATTGCCTAGAAACAGGATACGCTTCACCAAACGCCAGTGTGATAGACGGCCTGGTTAATCTGTCGAGACCACAAGGTGAATAAAACCTCGGTCTATTGTCAAATAGTGATCGCCAATAGAATGGACAAGATGTGCACTGGTGATAGTAGTGATAGAATAAAATGAAGACGAAGAGAAGGAGGGAATTAGGAGAGGTACTTTAAGTAATAACCTTTTTACTAATGGATTGTTGTCATGATCTTGTATAGATTACTTTGGTAACAAATACACATCAGAAATTCTGTATGACAGACATGCATAACAATAACACACTTGATGAGTTAAACTCATATTAACTGCTGAAGATGGAGGGGGAAATGGTACAAACTATGAAAACCCCACACAACAGAAGTTAACTCAACACAATACTCAACACAGCACTCCACCCAATACCACAACCACAACAGGAACAGGAACATGATTGATAATGGGACGATGAAGACAAATAGTTGATTTGGGAGGTACAGATAAACATTTAAACACACCATGCAACACTGAAGGAGATGATGAGGATGTAATGTATGTCATTTGTAAAAATGCCTCTTGTCCTTGTCTTGATCTTGCATTATTTGCTTGACTTCAATGACCCAAGGAACAACAAATCCTCACTTTTTTCTATGTCTGATTGTACCCTTCTCACTGAACCAAAAGTACACTGAGATAATGCATACAGCAGGTACCAACTGATGGCAGGTGCATGCAGTTAAATGATGTCTGATCCCACACAAATTAACACAACAACACTTCTTCTGATCTTATTCTTTCTGTTATGTTGTTCTCATACTTATGACATGCTGCAAAAATTACTTTGGTAGGATTGTACATACCTCTGTAAATTTTAAACAGTGATGTCCACGGTGGAAACCAAACCAGAAGAGGGAGGCAGATGAAAGAAGATGTCCCAAACATGAGATGGTAGAGACCTCAGGCCCTGACCAGAGAATGAGAAGCATTCAGAGTAGCTTTTGCACAGTCTGAAGGGGATCCAGCAGTCGATGGACCCAGGCTCAACTCACTCCAACCACTCATAGGTGAGCTTTCATATGTTTAAACCCAAAACCACCCAGAAGACTGATGACAACACACACATACCTTTTTTATAGAGTACTAAGAATGATTAGAAAACTTTAGTCTCACATAAAGATGCTTTTCTATAAGACATTGTGATCATTTTGATTATTATGCTTTATTGATGGACTGATTATTGACCATGATTTGCATTGCCACGTGTGTAACTATCACCATGAACTGATGTGCCAAAATGTGTAATGATCAATCAATAGGCCAAAAGAAAATCAGGCCAGTCAATAAATTTATACACTGTTATTGAAGTTCCTAATTTCATTACAGTCCATCCTGTCTGTTGAACTCTCTGTCTTATTTGTGTGGACAAGTCATCAATGTGTTTCATTGTTTGTGAAATAATTAATTATCTGACAAACTAGCTCAAAAATGAATTCTATAACAAAAGAGTAAAGAGGAAACTCTGGATCTTTTAACTGTTCATGACCCATGTTTCCTTGCATCCATTGTTTCCTTGAGGAAATCTTTTTAGACATTTTCACAGATTGAATGGGGGTTCGAGAGCTATTATATTTCAGGTGAAAAGGGCATAGTCAGATCTATTTGTTCATTGTTTTCCCAATAAGAGGACCACTTACTCCTAGACAAAACAACCAAAAATGAGTCTGTAAAAGATCAAGGGTCGTATTCTTGGTTTATTTACATATTGGAAGAGGATGGGGCCCAACTTCTAAAATTAGAATATGGGTGAGGCACAGCAGTGAACCCAGTCCCTTCAGAATATACGACAACTACAGTTCACTTTGTTTCATGTACTTCTTTGGGAAATAAATTATACAGAAAATATAGTGTTGAGACAGATAGTTATAAAGTGGGGTATTTGATATGTAAAATGCACCCGCCCTGCTGTTAGAGTCTAGCCGAAACGTATGCAGGCTAGTATTATTGATCTTTGTTTTCGTATTTTACTTTGATACCTGGATCAAAATTCAGACGCAACTAGTGACAGAAACACATGGTTCTGTGAGATAAAAACACGTAATGATTGAATGCGGTCTTATGATGTAAGTAAATATAATAAAATATGTTCATATTTTGTAATTTAAAATTACCTTAACAGCTGCGTCAATTATACCGGGGTTAATTTTGTACAGCTAATTGGTGTCCCGGATTGTAATGTTCAAAATTTAGATTCATGATCGGAAACGTATTCTTGGAAAGATAGTGTGATGGTTTACTCTTAACTATCACACTCAAACTAGTGTGTGTGTGTGTGTGTGTGAGAGAGAGAGAGAGAGAGAGAGAGAGAGAGTGCGTGTGTGTTTGTGTATCTGTGTGCGTGTGTATCAGTGTCTCTCTCTGTGTGTCTGTATGAGTGTGTGTGTGTGTGTGTGTCTGTGTGTGTGTGTGTGTGTGTGTGTCAGTGTCTGTGTGTATCAGTGCGTGTGTATGTGTAGTGATTGCGGAAAACAGTTAGGATTCTCCAAAATTGCCACATCCTTATTTAAATTCAACCAATAAATATGTAAAGCATGGTCTTCTCTCTTATGTGTAATTCTAGATTGTCGTGAAAAACGCTGCAACTGTAGTAAAAGTCCTCTGATTTATGTGAATGTTAGTGATTACTAATCACGGAAACCAACTATGTATTAATGATTTGGTAGTTATAAACAGTTGGTATGTGTATTACACCTGTATAATGATCCTTCCCTTTGTAATTACTCGGTCCGTGTTAGTTTCTAAGCATTCAGTGTTTGCACTGTGTGATAAATTATATTTACAGCCTTAGTGTTTGCACTGTGTGATAAATTATATTACAGCCTTAAACTATATAATGACATAATCGTAAGACTGTCTTTACAACCGTATACTAAAAACTGTTTTCTGTGAATTGACGAATCATGTGAAAAAATGCAAAGAATGCCAAAGAAATACCAAGGCAAGAAATTAATACCGTAAACTGATTCAAGAAATTAGATGTCGACAGTCAAGATTTCTTTGGGGACTTTATGTGGTGAAATCTTCTGGAAAACGTAGAGACAACTGGCAAGATTGATGGGAAAATAACAAGGGGAAGGTAGAGATATAAGTTGCTGGATGCCCTGGACATGCGACATTACAGAGATAAGAAGACAGACTTGATCCAAGACTGATGATCGTGTGAGATGGCAAATTTGTGACCGTTCACGCTTATAGGCATGGCACTTGATGTTGATGATAATTTTAAAAAAAAACACTTGTAAAATCACATTATTATTATTATGCTAGTGAAGACAGCGGTAGTGGATCTACGGCAGTTTTTATCTTGAGTTGTACTAGTTGTCAGTTTGACTCTCAGCCGTAAGCAGATAGAAAGGATGGAAAGGATACAGATTGAAGTTATGCGCATTATTCTTGGATGTACAGTACAGCACTCAGAGCGATACGCTACCTTCCCAACCATTGAAGACAGAATGCAAGTTTGCAGAGCACGCGCCTACCTCAGAGTTAACGCAAACACACAACATCCAGTGCATAGTGAAATTATGAAGGTGAAGGGTAGCAGGTTAAAAAGAGGACGGTCGTGGATGGGTCAAGCCGCAGACATTCTTTAACAGGTGTGTTCACTTGAGGACTTAGAACCAGGCGAGGAGTGGGTACAAGTGCCAACAGATTTCTGCACATCATTGTCAGTTTGCATCCAACTAGACAGAAAATGCAGACAAGAAAATCCGGCTGCAGTGAAGGCTGAAGTACATGCGTTTATTTTCGAGAATTCGCTAGACGGTGTTGCAGTCATCTACACAAATGGGTCGGTCGTCCGACATGTGAGAAGCTCATGGGCCTTTACGGCTCTGGCCGGAGGGAGAATTGTGAAGGAGGACTCTAGTGCTTTCAATGAGACCACAAGTAGCCAGACTATGGAAGTCATGGCAGTAAGTAAAGCAATAACATGGCTCGAGAAAAAGACATTCACTAGGGCATGTTTCCTTAGCGACTCAAAGAGCATGATCAAGAGGATAGAGGTGGGGTGGATGCGAAGAGAATGGTTGCTGTCTCTGGAGCGGTCTCGGCTGGCAAAGATTCGTTTCATCTTCGTGCGAGGGCATGCGGGAGTAAAAGGAAATGAGCGGGCTGACAAGCTCGCATGTGAGGCTACTGTGGGGGGCGGACGCGCCATGGACCAGGCAGACATTCTGAATGCTCTACGAGAAGTAAGACTTTTGCGTGAACCAAGTGATGACTGTGAATCTACAACCATGGCCAGACTGCGAGAACAACAAATTAAACGAGGGGTGGTCAAACAAGAACATTACGCGGGAAGCCAAAGAAGATTGATAAACCAACACAGAACTGGCGTCGTTAGCCGCTACACGTTGCGGGATTTGCTGAGGAGGGGATCCGAGCACTTATGGACTAAATGGTTCGATGTGCAATGAGGATGATCTGTCGACTAACTACCTAACTAACTAACTAACTAACTAACTAACTACTAACTAACTAACTAACTAACTAACTAACTAACTAACTAGGTTGTATCCTGATCGCATCTTGATGTTCTCTGTCCATTTATATCTTTGATGTGCTACTTTTTATTTCCCTCCGTGTTTCGTTCAATTATCCTTTGGCTGATATTATATTGCTTGATATGATCAAAGCGCCTTATCTTTCCAGTTTTTATTTCCTTCAGCGGTGCTCTTGTCTGTAGTGATTTGTTTTAGAACGTTTGCTTTGTATTTGTCATCCAAGAAGCTTGCCTTAGATCTAGGTAACATTCAATGAGAGAAATTAACCATGAGATTTTGAGAGAAACAAAGGTAGCAGTAGGGCAAGACGAAGAAACATGGGAAAACTACATTAAAAATGTAATCTGTCTGTCTCAGGTAGTCATTAATTTATCTTTGTCTTAAGCAGTGTTACTTCACTGTAATAGACATGTGCATCTAAAGAAGTAAGCTTAATAACACAGTAGGATATGGGAAGTTACAATAAGAGCTCAGATCATGACCATCATGTGCCGTGGAAAGTACAGAGTGTTTGTAAAGTCTCACTACACTTTGTATTTAGAAAAGCTGTTTGTTGGAGTTTGTTTTCGTTCTTGCAAACGGAAAACATACTCTCCAACAAACAGCCTGTTCTACATACAATGTGTAGTTGAGTTGAGTTGACTTAAGAACCGACATCACTGCACTCAGGACATTCCCATACGTGCTTAGTCCCCTCGTTCAACAGCAAGCGAAGAGTCATACTACTAATCGTTCCCACCGTTATCTGATTAAAAGTTCTCCTAATCTTCCCTCTCAGTTTTGAGATTCTTCCAGAACTCCTGCAGATCCACCGCAATCTCATTCTTTCCACATATGGATTCTCAATCTGTTCCTTCGCCTTCTCCACCTGGTCCCACAAGCGCACGACCACCTCCCCCTTGTCCATAGGCAAGATACCACCAAGAGGTGCATTCCCTGCTAGCCGATCAGCCTGTTCATTCCCCCGTACACATGTGTAGTGAGACTTTTCAAACACCCTGCATATATTTTTAGGAGTGCATGTCTATCTGCAGATCTCGGTCCTTAGCAATTTGGATCAACTCATTTAATGATGTTCCTCAATGCGACCGTCTGACCATCCAGCATCATTTCTCTCGGCCTGTCTCAGCCTCTTCTACCACCGATCTTTCTTGTTGTTCATTTGTTTTCCAATGCCTCTCTTCTCATTGACCAAAGAACGCTGTTTGTCTCTTTCTTATAAATTTATATAATGTTCCACTTCCATTAGCCTTTTCTGACAATCGTTGTTAATTTCTGGCAAGCTAAGGTATTCGCAACATTCTTTTAAGGAACCACATCTCCGTTACTTCGAAGCTCCGAATTGGTTTATTCACGTTCCATGATTCAACAAATGCAGCAAAACATGTTCTATATAACATTTCAGTCATCTTTTCCCTTCCTTCAACAAACGAGACTTATTCCCTGAGATATATTTCATTTTCTGAAAACATTTGCGACATGGTGGACTACTGTAACAGCTAACCCGAACAGAAGGGACTCGGAAAGACTATGTCATGCAGGGCGCCATCAATATGCCTTGCTACAGAAAGAGATGTTATTGAATACTGAGGTCTTTCAGAGAATGATAAGGGCGTGGCTGGGAGGTTGAGGTGTCTGCCTTAGCCTCGAAATGTATTGTGCTCGATCTCAGCACAGGGTTGTTTCCGAGAACCATTGGTGTCTAATGATGTCAGACCAGTCTCTGATCTCTGCAGTTGTGAGACTGGATTCACAGCCTTCTCTTATAAGAGTGGAGAACAAGAGTGTATAAGCTGTGCAGGTTAACAATTTCACGGTAATTTGACATCGCAAAGAGTAGGTCGTAAGACGCGCCTTGGCAAAATTATTGGGACAAATCCACGTGTAGATATAGCCCATTACCTTGGATAGAATCTGTCTAGCGTTAGCAAACCTGATACAAATAGACGCCGAAATTGAACATACTGACCTTTAAGGTGCATAACTGGGCGTGACGTACTCCTCTCGAATAACGAGCAAAGTAAAAGAGGTCTTCGCACTTTTGTGCGTTGCCTGTATTCGACTACAATGGGATGCATTTAGAAGTTTCCCTACGTTAGACTTACCATGGTGGAATTTCTCATCGTGCCCAGTACTTTACAAGAACTCTGATGTCATCAAGTTGAGAATTAATATGTGTGGATGTATTAGCCGGAAACAAGCATGCTGAATTATCTGATGGGGGAAAAACAAGTCCGTAACAAGAACCTGTTGATGGTATGTGAAGTTTCAGATTCAGGGATTTATCTAGTTATTTCACTTTACGTTGTGTGATTTCTGCAGTATGTACCTGCCGAGATGCGGAGAAATATGCCAGGTAATAAATCGTGCAATCTATTGTTTGTGTCTTCGTTATTCTAATTCACTACGGGAAAACATTGTTTTGAATTTCTGGCATGTGAAGTGTTAGTACTATCCATTTTGTTGGGCTGAGTGCACGAAAGGATAAGTGGTTATTCTTTCCCTCCAGCAGCGAACGTCGAGAGCTGACATTGAATCCTCATCTGATCACGCTCATGAGTTGTTTTAACCAATGCGAACAGTTCATAAGATAGACAAAATCCTAGGGTGGGGGGGGGGGGGAGTTCACCGGCTTCATATGTCCTAAATTTAAAATCTGGTTCAGGTGGGATTGCTTTACGCGATAACACGACTCCGAAGTCAAACAAACCCCATAAAGCGGCTTTCGAGTTGACCCAACTTTATAATACGACTCCAGAAACAACCTGGGTCTTAATACGGCTTTCCGGCCAACCCACGACTCCGCAGTCAACCCACCTTCACACTACGGCTCCTTAGTCAAACAGCCTTATATCACGGCTCCAGATACAACCCAACCACATAAAACGTCTCCGAAGTAATCCCAACTTCAAAACACGTCTCCGGAGTCAAACAGCCTCATAGCACGGTCCCAATGTCAACCCAATCTGGTAACACGGCTATGAAGTCAACCTGGTAACACGTCTATGAAATTAACCCAACAAAACAAAACAAAACTGGTGAAGTCAAACTGCACACGCCTTGAAGGGTAGTGACCTCATTCATTCATCATGTGCCATGCCGGTAAGCGTGTGCGGTCATGATTCGCCATTTCACTCGATCACCAGAGTCGTGGATCAGCTCAGGGTTCTAGTCTCGACCATGCCACGTGGTAAAGCCATCCAGGTATTCACTTCTCTGTCTTCCTCTTGTCCCCTTCCCCTCGATCTTGCCGGTTGTCACCAAGTTCTCTAATCTATTTCTTTTCATAACATGTCCAAAAAAATTTTGACGGTCTTCGTTTAATTTCTCTAATCAGTTTGCGATTTTCATTTGATTCTTGAAGTACTTGGTCGTTGGTTTTTCTGTCTGTCCATGGTATTCTTCGCATTTTCCTCAGAAACCACATCTCCACAGCCATCAGATGTTTTTCAGCTTGATTGCTCATTGTCAAAGTTTCACATCCATGCAAAAGTAGAGGCTCTATGTAGCACCTCAACACTCCTTTTGTCGTAGCAATTGACATCTTTTTAAAAACACTATGTTTTTCATTTTGTAAAAGGCTACCTTCGCCATAGTGATTCTTGTTCTAATCTCTTAGCGACTTTCTCTCTTCATCTAGTGACCTAAGGGCGCGGTATGCATATAGACCAATCGAAACATGATTTGTGATGTGGTCAATATAACTAACGCCTGTCACATTTATTTCCCAGGACATGTCTTGATACCCTTTTTAGACTGGGTCAGCCTGAGAGCCCAGTGTCAATTTACAAACCCGCCTCGACTGGGATTAGAGCACACAACCACAATGCTCTACATAGCTCACTTTATTCACTACCAAACGTGAACGGTAGCTTTCTCAATACCACGATGTCTAACATCTTTAGCCTAGGTCACCTCCAATCACTCTATTCTTCTAATGTTCATGTTACCATGGCTCCTTGTGTTGTTGTCTTGTCATAAAGTGTACAGTGAATGAGGATTGTCTACTTCTAATAACTAGTTCTTTTAATGATTAGACTTGCTTAAAAACTACTGCAATCTCACCTCATCTCATCTCATCTCATCTCATCTCATCATGTTCCTCTTGTACCTTGCGGTGTGGAGGTGGAGTATAAGTAGCGGGAGAGTGCCCGCTTATGGGCTTCATGTATCGATATTCCCATGGACTCTGCTATTCCCTCCGTCAATTGTTTACATGGTCGGCCTCTTCCTCTGTTTCCATCTGGTCTGTACATCATTGCTTGTTGTGGTATACTGTTTGTTGGTAACCTACTTGCATGACCAAACCATTTTACTTTGTTGTCTTCTAATAAAATCTAGCGCTGCTATAACCCCCACTTTAGTCCTGATTTCTTCATTTCTGGTCGTATCTCTTCTTGATACATTTAGTATTATTCTCAGGAATCTTATTTCTGTTGTTGTGATATTTCTTTTCTCTTTTTCTGTCATTTTCCAGGTTAGGCATTGGTAGCATAGAGTTGGTAGGAAGATTGTGTTGTATAGTGATTCCGTAGTATCTATTGATACATGTTTGTTCTTTAGTGTTGGTGCCATTTGTCCAATTAGTTGGTTTGCCTTATTGCACCTATTTTCGATCTCGTCTTCTGATCTGCCATTTGATGATATTATACTTCCTAAGTACTTGACACTCTTTACTTGTTTCATGGGATATTCGTTTAGGTGAATTTTTTCGTTTTTTTTCTTCTTTAGTTGTAGTCATTACCTCTGGTTTACTTGTGCTAATTTTCATGTTATGTTCCCTAAACATTTCGTTTAGACTATTCATGTGGTCTTGTAATTCATCTTCTAATTTTGCTATTAGTGCTTGGTCATCTGCAAACATGAGTTCTTTAATGGTGTAATTTGCATTTGCTTCTGTAATTTCCGCCTGCAGAAAGCATCGCACAAAGTACGAAAACCGTAGCTTCAGCGACGACCCCCAGTAGACTTCGAGAAATTTGCACTCGTGAACCGAACGACGTAGACCGAATCGAACCCTCAACCTTCGGAGCGTGTAACTACTTCGCCACGGAGACTCCCTCTCTATAATAATTTCAGTGCAATAAGAATTTTTTTTTCTCATATCCTTTACAGGACATCGCTGTCAACATCAGCATCTTTCAACTGATTGTTGATTTCTTGGCAAGTTTGCCATTGCTTTCTGAACAATACATATACCTCGTAAGTTACCAACGCGGCGAGAACCGCTACCGATTCTAGCACATGTTACGTTCCTCACGTGGATATACGGGTTACGGACAAAGACGTTAACCGCTAGCCCAGGGAAACCCGCGAATAGAAGATGAATAAACATAACCCCGAAGCTATGAACATCTAACATTACAGACACACTAGCGCAATCCGACCTGGAAGTGGTGTATTAAGAGTTAATTTGTCGTTATGTTGGATTTATGTTATTTTGGTAAGATAATTTCCTAGAAAACGTTACTGTAATAAGGCCATATGGTTCTATTTCTCACAGAATCACCTTATCTCCCTTCAGACAAATGAAGAATAAATATCCTTCCAGCCTGAGAATTCAAAACCGGAAGATATTAGAACAGGCATGACCGATAAGTTATACGGTTGTGTAGCGAAAATGAGGAAGCCACTTGCGCGGGATGATTGCCTGAATAAGCTAATTGCTTGTGACAAGCTCTATGATATTATCTATCACGTAAGGTTAGATCTTCGGGCCAACACATTAGCGATGGAATATGCGAGCGTGGCAAGTGGAAAATTGGTTCCACTTGCCATTATGAATGCTTCAGGAAACGCAAGGCGCATGAAGAAAATTGTATTTATTAACTGATTCATTGCTGAAAGATATTATATCGCCAAATGTGACTTGTCATTTTGGACCGAAGGGCGTATTATCGCAGTACTAGGGATATCTTGTTATTTGTTTCGTTTTGTGGTACTTTTCGCAGTTTTAATGCTCTGTAGATGGAAATTTACGTTATATATGTTTATTATATTGTGCACCATGTTTGGTACAAACCCTCTTTAGTGTTTGGCATCGAATCGGTTAAAGTTGTTATGTCTGGTGTGTTATTATGATGTCTGATTACGATTGATAATGTTGAGTAGCACTTGTCGTCTGGTTAATCTTTGATTGGTTAATTTAAAGAATGTTTGAAGATTAAAATTGAAAACAAGAGAGAAAGGAAAAGTTTTGAGAAATGCACTGGGTATTGAGGGAAATTGTGCTTGTTAAAGTTGTCGTGTTACATTATTACTAGAATTAAATTATACTGAGTATTTCTAGTCTTCTGGTTATAGTTTGATTGGTTAATTTTTTATTTAATTTAGAATATGGATACGAAAGTTTGAGACGCGCACGGGATATTGAAGACACTTGTATTTATTAAAATGGAATATTACTGGCGTCTTGCTGTCTTGACAGACGATAGTTGTTACATTGACTTCAAAAAGACATAAAAACTACAACCTATGGCAGGGACCAGGGATGGATAGTACAAAGTTTGGGCTGAATTGTAGAGACCATATGTTGCCCATGCAGTGTGATCCCTCTCTCGGCTACCTAGTTTACTCCAGAGGAAAGGTAACAACAATACATCTGGAATAAGACAAACTTGAGAAGCTATCAGATCAGCAAAGCAATGTTCTTAGTGCCTGCCTGTCGAAGCTTTGATCCTAGATCAGTTGTGGACCAAGGCTGGGGACATGGTCTGCCCTGCCATGGCATTTAGTTTTTAGGTTGCATTTCCTCCCAGTTGCGCTCCTCCGCCCGAAGCTGTTGGCAGAATGTGGGGTGTCGGGTTTAGTGAAAGCGTCGAACATTCGGCGCTAACAGAAAGCAGGTTGACCCGTCTACTGTCATACGGTAGCTCATACATATCTGACTAAAATGTTAGTTGCATATCCTTTACAGCAACGTAGCAGTCAACCCCAGAATTTTTTGTATGTTTGTCATTTCTTGGCATGTTTATGTTCATTAATTTGTCATTGCCTTTCTGAGCGACGTCGGTTCACAAGTGCTGCTTGAACGACTGGAACTCATACCATTTTTACGAAAACCAACGCTAGGCTGTCTGATGCCAAATCGCCCTCAGCTGTGTTTCGAAGGCGATAAGCGGGATTACAAAATGCGCCCGTAACTCCTTCGCCGCAGAGTCGACATATCTGACTAAGACAAGACATTAAAATAATTGGACATTCTATTTCTAGAATGCATAGATGCTGAATAGTTCCTCTAATCTGAATAGTGTGATACCTATAGCTCGGCGATGTATAACCGGGCCCATATTGAAAGCAAAGAATAGTAATGATGTAACATATCTTGCATGCCATAAGAAACGGCTAAGGAGGGTTGGCACGGGGCTGGCTTCAAAGAACTACAGTATGTGTGAAAATCAAATGAAATTAAAATTATTAGCAAACGCTTGATTTGTCAGTGTCCCTTCAATAAGATCCTCTCACCTTGTAAAGGCTGCAGGTTCAAATCCCCTTCTATGAATGTCGATCAATATCTGTAAATTTATCGCTACAATTATGTATGCTATAAGAAGACATTTCCGTTTTATCTTAATGAAAGTCAGAGTTATAAAAACCTTAAGATTTATAGTTTTATGTCTACGACAATTGTTACTGTACCAAAAAAACCTAGTTTAAAAATAGTTAACATAAAAATTAGTTATAATATAAAGAACTAACGACATAAATGAGACATAGAGGGGCGCAAGAAGTTAAAGTAATAACTGAGACGTGATGGAGCAGGAGTTAAAGAACTGCTGTGACTGAGCAAGTAAAGTATATGAATCTTTTCCACGCCGTGAGCTGTATTGGGGTTATGATGTTAGTCCCACATTTGTATAGACCAAACTATACTCGATGGGTTGTATAGTCAACATCTCACCGGCCGCATGTACTCGAATAACTTCTCCTGATACCCATTTTAAGTGGAATAGATTTGAGAACCAATTAAAACAGAAAAACCAACCCCCTTAGGGACAACAAACGAGCGTGCCAACCACTGCGCCACCGAAGCTCCATGACTGTGATACTCTAATAACTGGCTGTGACAGGAGTTAGAACAAACAAGTGTAACACAAGAGCACAACTGTTTACTTGTGATTAAGTTAAGTTGGTGGGACGATGTACCTCTAGAGATTATTTTAAACAGGAATCAATGCTCATCTAGTTAGTCATAATATCTTGGCGATTCGTAGCGTTTTAGATGATCCTCAGCTTCATCAGTTATTTGTAAAGGCTAGCCATCTTCGGTAATGTTTCCTGTAAGCTGAGCTAGAGTGCGGTGACGCACGTTTTAAACAATAGCTCACATAATTTTGGTTTAGTGCACAAGTGAAGGTTATAGTGACCACATGTAAGCTATGGTCAAATGTTCATTCGCACATACCTAAGTTTAATGTTAGTAGCCTACGGGGAAGAATTTGAACTCACAGAAATCCACAACTTATGTCGATCATTAGTCGTGGGAATCTTTTGTTCTATCACAATTAAACATTGGCAGGATTAATCGCCGAATCTGCTTTCAGCCCTTTGATTTCTTGAATCAAGTGGCTCAGTCATTCTCACTTGTAATGTTTTGTGTTGACGGGCGTAACAATGTCAAAGCACATTGCGGGAAAAAAAGCAATCCTTAATCTCCATCTTTTGAAGACGCTTCCCTCTTTCCATTGCTTTATTTCGTTCTTTCATCTCATTTTCTTATTATATGTAAAATAAATCTCATTGTAGGTTGGGCTGTCATGAAGTTTCAATTAACTTTCAGTGCCTCGCCACTCTGTTCATGAGATTCAATTCTGAAGCACCGCGCGTGCATCTGTTGATTCATCTCTCACACTATTTTCCAGCAATATTTGGAGAAACCCTAGATGTCTTTAGAGCGGTCATTGGAGCGGTCATTGGGCTTCTCGCGGCCCACCGTCCATTGAGACTAGTGAAACTTCTCAGGAAATGAGCGCGTTGTATGCGCTCTCAAGTCCTGAACAAATTTAGTCCTGGCCGTACGTGTTTGCCCGTCTTGTCGTGTTCCGGGTAGTGTGAGCTATTTGCCCCCTAGGAGAGGAACATAATTGAGGTGGTGCTCGCGCCTGAGGGCACGGAAGGGGAAATATTATTCACTGATGAGGTTTCGGAGTTCAGGATGCAAACTTCAACACGATCAAAGCGCATGTGTAGTTCTATCAGGGACGAATGAAAATAAATGCGGATCGAATGTTAGCCAGCTGTCTAAACATGATTGTTGTTACTTTTCAGGGGCATCCTAGCCCAATGTTTCTTGCAGAAATATGTAGTGAAATCGCGCTGACGCACGCACGCACGCACACATGCGCGCGCACACACACACACACACATTGACAAATACTATTTATGGCTCCTTGACGTCAAAAGTAGAAGATGATGATGATTATGAGTACCTTAGATTTGATATGACCTTTAAATATCGTATCTATATCTTCGGATTTAATTATAAGATTTTATTTTCCTATTCTTTTTATCTGCGCATGTTCCTTGCAAATGATTCTTCCATATCAACTTGTACACACACTGATGACATATTGAGACGTTATGTAGACATATTGTGGGCTTTTCAATGGAATTATGGCTCTAATTGTAGCAGACAGACTCACAAAGTGTAAATTTCCTGGATTATTCTCCGTTATGCTATGTATGAAAAGAGTTACATTCTCGGGTTCTTCTGCAGCGGCTGAAGTGGTTCTCGAAGGTCATTTTAACTGTACATCGGATATAAGATTCTAACTGTACATCCGTTGTCACATTCTAACTGTACATCAGCTGTAACATTCTAGCTGTACATCAGCTGTCACATTCTAACTGTACATCAGCTGTTACATTCTAACCGTACATCTGCTGTTACATTATAACTACATGCGCTGTCATATAGTAACTGTACATCGGTTGTCACATTCTAACTGTACATCAGCTGTCACATTCTAACTGAATATCGGATGTCATATTCTAACTGTACTTCAGCTGTCACATTCTAACTTACATCAGCTGTCACATTCTAACTGTACATTTTAAATGTTTTGCATATCCTTTATAGGACATCGCTGTCAACATCAGCATCTTTCAGCTGTTTGTTGATTTCTTGGCAAGATTACGCTCAGTAGTTTGCCATTGCTTTCTGAGCGGCCGTCTCACATACCCCTTAAGTTACGACACGATTCGAACCACTGCTGATTCTCACCGTCGTCACGTTACTTACGAGAGTATATATGCGAGATTACAGAGAAAAGTTGCTAACCTCTAGGCCAGGAAGCCGGTTAACTGAACGAAGGCTGTCACATTCTAACTGTACATCAGCTGTCACATTCTAACTGTACATCGGCTGTCACATTCTAATTGTACATCAGCTGTCACATTCTAACTGTACATCATCTGTCACATTATAACTGTACATCAGCTGTCACATTCTAACTGTACATCGGCTGTCACATTATAACTGTACATCAGCTGTCACATTCTAACTGTACATCGGCTGTCACATTCTAACTGTACATCGGCTGTCACATTCTAACTGTACATCGGCTGTCACATTCTAACTGTACTTCGGCTGTCACATTCTAACTGTACATCAGCTGTCACATTCTAACTGTACATCGGCTGTCACAATCTAACTGTACATCGGCTGTCACAATCTAACTGTACATCGGCTGTCACATTCTAACTGTACATCGGCGGTCACATTCTAACTGTACATCGGCTGTCACATTCTAACTGTACATCGGCTGTCACATTCTAACTGAACATCGGCTGTCACATTCTAACTGTACATCAGCTGTCACATTCTAACTCTACATCTTTTACATTCTAACTGTACATCGGCTGTCACATTCTAACTGTACATCATCTTTCACATTCAAATGTACATCAGCTGTCACATTCTAACTGTACATCAGTTGTCACATTCTAACTGTACATCAGCTGTCACATTCTAACTGTACATCGGCTGTCACATTCTAACTGTACATCGGCTGTCACATTCTAACTGTACATCAGCTGTCACATTCTAACTGTACATCAGCTGTCACATTCTAACTGTACATGAGCGGTCACATTCTAACTGTACATCAGCTGTCACATTCTAACTGTACATCCGCTGTCACATTCTAACTGTTCATCGGCTGTCACATTCTACCTGTACATCGGCTGTCACATAATACCTGTACATCGAATACCACAATGGAATTGTACATCGAATGCCAAATTCTAAGTGTACATCAGCTGTCACATTCTAACTACATCAAATGTCGCATTTTTCTTCACTGTGAAATAGAATTAGGTATAGGTGCTCCCATTGCTGAGACAGCCACTGGAGTGTGGAGGATGTGGGTGGTTCAGGAGACAATACGATTCTTAAAGTAAACAAGCAAACATATTTAATAGAAAGACATTGTTATACGTTGTATGCGTTTATATTCGAGGGTGATATGTATGTGATAGTAATACAAACAGGGGGCTGAGTGGTCTCGAGGTATGGTGTCCGCCTCGAATACTGGAGGTCCCGGGTTCAAGATCCGGTGAGGACCGGGATTTTTTCACGTGGACTTCTAGCAACAAAATTCTCCCTGGTCTCTGGGTAGTGAGATCGGACACCCATGTTTATTCTTACGCACGTTAAAACTTCTTTGACAGTTGGAAATCGAAAAAAGACTAGCCTAACGGCGCTGCCCATGCAAATCTTCAAGTTACAAATCTACCCAAATTATTTCAGGATCCTCGCCGATGCTACGGAGTTCGTGCAATGAGCTGAGATTCTCCAGAGTCAGGCTTGAGTTAGGAGTAGAACGGAGCACTTATGGGTGCCGTGATGTTAATCCGTCGACTAAACTAAACTAAACTAGCAACATAAACAAATGTGGGAACCACTCTTGTAGACCACATTTTTATTGTTTTACAACATGTTTTATAATCCATGTAGGCGTTCTCAGTGCGGACATTTCCTCAATATGGCCGCTTACGGCATTTTAAATTAGGATGCAAATTGGCCTATGATTGTAGCTGCTCCTGGCTATCTGATTATTTCAGCGGCCAATGTTTTCTTCCGGTTGATGAGATGACAACCGCTGCGTGGACAATTAGCCCAAAAGAAGTGAGTTGTTCGAGAAGGCGCAAGATCGGTGCGCCGTTGTGGATTTCAATAAGAATAGTTGCTGTGTGTTGAATTACGTTTAGATACGATAGCTTCATGTAGGTAGATAAGACAGACAGACAGACAGACAGACAGACAGACAGACAGACAGACAGACAGACAGACGGACAGACGGACGGACGGACGGACGGACGGGCGGGCGGGCGGGCGGGCGGACGGACGGACAGACAGACAGACAGACAGATAGGCAGGCAGGCAGGCAGGCAGGCAGCCAGGAACGGCGGAGGGGGAGGGAGTAAGGAAGGATATATTTCATGGTTGATATTATGTCTTTAAGTCGACTATCCAGGTACTGTTTGTTTTCAGTGCTATAATTGACCTATATAAATTATAAAGTGTGATATTTCAAATCCCGAAACAACCAAATAATCTATATCAATTAATCAAGCAGGTGCCGTCTCCACAATGACGGTTGGCTGCAATGGATCTCCAACACTGTCTGTTTCTCGCCTTGATTAAAAATTATGTATGACTGCTGTTTGTCTATCTCTTGATGCTATCTTCCCACTTGTATCGTTGTCTACCGTTTCCCTAGATTTTCTTCAACCTTACCCTCTAGCAAGGTTTTTTTTTAAAAGTGTGTTAATTTACCTATAGTGGCGAGCTAAAATAACGACATATGTCAATCAATCTTTACATGCTCCTGCTCCAGACAGATGTTGCATTAACTAAGTGTTGCTTATTACTGTAACTGTTTCTTCCGCAGCAGATGTTGCAGCAAGTGTTACTTATCACTTTAACTGCATATGCTCTAGCAGATGTTGCAGTATGTGTTGCTTATTATTGTGACGGACTCGCTTTCAATATCGTCCATTCATCCATCATGTGCCATGCCGGTAAGCGTGGGCGGTCATGTTTTGCCATCTCACTCGATCACCAGAGTCGTGGATCAGCTCCGTGTTTCTGTCTCGACCATGCCACGTGGCCAAGCCATCCAGGTATTTGCTTCTAGGTCTTCCCCTTGGTCTGTTCCCTTCGATCTTACCAGTTGTCACCAATAACATGGCATATAAATATTGCTTTTTATTTTATTTTATTTTCCTACTTGTCAACACTAGGTAGGTTTAAATAATTTAATTAAAGGTTTAGGAATAGTTCGACTCAAACGACGCACAAAAGAGCTACACAGAAGAGTTCCGTTAACGTTGTTTCTGTTACACTTCCTTTCTTCTGACTGTCGGTTCAATTGGTCATTTGTATAGCTTATTCACGTCTTGCAGCCACGACTGCCTAGCTACAGTGCCCATTTTGCAAACTAGAAGTGGACGAATAATATATTACTAGGGGTGAGCGATTATCATTTACTTTGCCTGCAGTTACTTTATTTATTCCTCAATCTTTAGTCCTTGAAGAAGAAGGAGTAAAGAAGAAGAACCAGAAAAAAGCAGGAGCAGAAGAAGCAGGAGCAGAATAGGCAGTGGAAGAAGAAGCAGACGAAAAAGGAACAGAAGACGCAGGCGTGGAAGAAGAAGGAGCACAAAAAACAGGAGCAGAAGAAGAAGAAGGAGAATAATGAGCAGAAAGAAAAGGAGAATGATCAGAAGGAGAAGGAGCAGAAGAAGCAGGAGCAGAAGAAGAAAGAGAATGTCAAGAATGAGCACATGGTAAAGGAGAATGAGAAGAAGAAGAAGAAGAAGAAGAAGAAGAAGAAGAAGAAGAAGAAGAAGAAGAAGAAGAAGAAGAAGAAGAAGAAGAAGAAGAAGAAGAAGAAGAAGAAGAAGAAGAAGAAGAAGCAACAGCAGCAGCAGCAGTAACAGCAGCAGTAACAGCAGCAGCAGCAAGAGAAGGAGACGCATCAGCAGCAGGAGAAGGAGGAACAGGAGCAGGCGAAGACGAAGACGAAGGAGAATGAGGAAAGGAATAAGGAGGAAGAGAAGAATGAGGAAGAAAACAGACTAGAAAAGGAGGAGAAGGAGTAGAATGATGAGATGGAGAAGGAGAAAATAGGAGGCGAATGAGCAGGAAGTACACCATTGCATACGTCTATCTTCTCCGCCCGGTTAATCAGCCGATTGATTACTTACCAAACCGAAAGTTGATTATTTATCTTTCAGTACAGTTTTACTTTTAAAAACAGACCATAAACAAACACAATATCAAATGTTATGAGCTTATACATATATAAACAATTAACGAGTACAGCAGGAGGGTAAAGTGTGGTTCACATTTTTTTAAGATGGGTGGGGGGCAACATATCAAGTTATCGTGGGAAACTTGGAATCGGTCGCCAAGTACACAGCGTGTGATCGTCTAATTACGAGGCATGTGGGGAACGGGGTGGGGAGCTGGGGATTAAGTTCTTAAAAGATTCATGTTCTAGGATGCTTTGAAATTGCATTCCCTCTGTGGGGTTTTAAAGAGACAAGTTTTTTGGTGGCGTGGGAGAGATAACATTCGGGCCTTGAGTAGTGAAGATACCAGATTGAATCCTAAGTAAATAATAATGTTAATGTTAGTTGCATATCCTTGTCCTGATGTCGCAGTCCAACCCACCATTGTTTGACTGTTTGTCATTTCATGGCAAATTTATAGTAGTTTGGAAGTGAAGGGACCTTTTCACACGCCTCTAGGCGCCTTGGGCAGACAGTCCTTGTCCCCATATTTTCATAGACCAATCGGCATTAGGTGGGTGATGTGGTCAGTAGCATGCTGGCCGCATTTACTTCCCAAGACATTTCCAGGTACACGTTTAAGGCTCGGTCTACCCCGAAACCCAGGTCAATATTAAAAATTCGAATCTTTCCCGGCGAGAATCAAACTCATGACCAACGGGCCGGCAGGCCAGCGTATAGCCACAACGCTACCGCGGCTGCCAAACTAAAATATATTTCAAGATATTCTTCTCTCGCCAGTTTATCTAGAGCATGCACATGCAAGGCTGAAGACCAAGAAGTAGTAGAAAGAGGATCCCAGTGTGCCTACAGCTTTTATGTTATATAAAATGTGTGTTCTCTGATCCCTATTTCTTTCTTCACCTCACTATGAATGCCAATCAATACCAGGTGCATTTATTGTCCAGGTTTATGTGCAGACTAATGCGAATTCGAGGCCTTATAAACCAAACGCACGAACACGTTATGAAAGCTGTTAGCCTGATGGTATAGATTTTCTGGACACTACTGCTACACACACATATGACTTGTGTGACTTTTCGTTCTGTCTGCAAGAATACTTCCCAACAATGTAGGCAACGATAATTCTGAGTCTATTTCTTTTGAATTTCTTCGTTTATAGGCTAGAACTTGCTTTAAAATAGTTCTCATGTTTTCTTAAAGTGAAATTTCGCTAACGCTGATGGCACAATGGTGTCAGGCAGTACAGTGCGATTACCGTGAGTTTGGTAAATTACACTGCAACCTTCTGCCACTAAATATTTATTTAAAGGTGTGTGACATGTTGTTTATGTTACAGATTGGTTCAGGGAACCGATAGAAAATAGATCTCTAAAAGTTTCAAGTGTTACTTTGAATTTACTCATCTTGTTTTCTGACATAACAGAGTCGCGTGATATGTTCTTGACATTGCTGCGATGTCTTTATAAAATAAGCATAGAAACCTTATTTTTTAACTTTTTCTATCTCAGCTGTGACTTTGGGGGATTGTGAGACGTCGAGGTGTCGGCCGTTTAGAAAGCAATGGCAAATTACTGAACGTAAACTTGCAAACAAAGCTGGTGTTGACTGCAACTTTCTGTAAAGGATATGCAAAAAAATTATAAAATATATATATATATATATATATATATATATATATATATATATATATATATATATATATATATATATATATATATATATATATATATATATATGATGGGGTTCTTCTTCTTCTTCTTCGTTCATCCGGAGTTTTTTTTTCGGATGTGATTGCGTTGTGCCTGTTTACAGCAGAGCTGCGTTCTTGCGCCGTTAGGCCGACACATCCGACTTCTGCGGGCATTTGTTGACCGGGTTAACCTTCCCGGGGGTTTCTTAGGACGTTTGACTCTCACTGTTGTGGTGTTATGTCCCATCCTAGCTGGCCCATATAGAACAGCCAAAGACATCATGGTCAGCCCTCAAGGGAAGGCAGGGGCAGACCATGGGCATTCCCCGCCATCCAAGGAGGCTTCCATACTTGCAGAGCCAACACACAGCGCTCTGGTACTGGGCTCACCCAAGGAATCGTCACGTCCTGCACATGGCTGCTTAGCCTCACTTCCGTATATTGGGCCTTCCGTTCACCATAGGCTGTTCTTCCGGAAACCAGAAGAATGCAGTGTGCAGATGACATCCACACAGTGAGCTTTCGATTCGGACTTTCCGCACAATGGATTTGCTATCCGAGCAATATTCCATTTCGTGCCACTAGGACACTTTTTCCACCTTTTTTGAAAGCCCACACAGTGAGCTTTTGATTCGGACTTTCCACGTAATGGATTTGCTATCCAAGCAATATTCCATTTCGTGCCACTAGGACACTTTTTCCACCTTTTTTGAAAGCCCACACAGTGAGCTTTTGATTCGGACTTTCCACGTAATGGATCTCCTATCCAGCAATATTCCATTTCATGCCTCTGGGAGGCTTTTGTAACCGACATACCTGTGGTATGAAGTGTGGCAGTCTGAATACTTCTTCATACACCTTTAAATGTCAACCTGTATGTAGTTAAAGTAAGCTACGGTCAACTTGAGCTTGTTGATATCTCCATAGAGCTTGTCCTCAAATGAAGCAGGTGTGGGCCAAACTATCTTTCTCTGTTCTGCATATATTGGGCAATCCTGAAGCAAATGTTTTGCTGTCATTTTTCCAGTTCGACAATTACATTCATCGGTATCTCCTATCTTTAGTTTATTGAACAAGTGGTATTTCAGCCTGTTATGTCCTGTGCGGAGTCTGAAGATTGCTACTTGTTCTCTTCTGTCGAGTTTGTAATATGCATCATCCTTCTGGTGGCCTGGATGCTCTGATTCCCATTTGGTTCTATAGGTGCTTTTTATCAATCCTCTTTGCCTCATTATAGGTTATGTCTATGTCAGGCTGTGGTAGTCGTCCGCCCTCTTTTGCTAGTCTGTCAGCCTCTTCATTTCCAGGTATACTGCAATGTGATGGGATCCACTGTATTACAACTTTTTTGGATTTCTGGCATAGACCATGGAGTGCTGCTCTTAGGTCAGCTATTTCTGTGCTGTTATTGCTCTTCAGTATTGAGACAGCTGACTTTGCATCTGTGAAGATAGCTATTTGCTTCTCTTTATTTTCCTCCATCAAGAGCATTTCTGCTGCAGTTTTTAGAGCCTCTACCTCCGCTTTGAAGTTACTTGAAAACTTTCCAGTTGCCACTGAATGTGTTTTTTTCACTCCATTTTTTAAATTTAGGAGAATTCCTCCTCCTCCATTCTCTATTGAATTTTTGGCTGATCCATCTGTATATGCATGGGTCCAATTCCTGCTTGGGTAATGTTCTTTTATGTAGTTTAGGGTTATTTCTCTTCTTTCGGTTTCATGCTGAGTGTTCTTTTTCTCAATACCAGGAATGTTTTCTATCATCTCAGGCAGTTGCTGCTGTCTCCAAGCTGGGAACTTGTCTGCATTGTAAATAGGTTTGACTGTTGATATGTTAAGTATGGGATATGCCCTAATCTTTCGTTTTGCAGTTTCTACAAAGTTGCTACGCTTCAGTCGTCCCTTTCCAAAACCACTAAACCTTTTATACATAGGGTGGTCTGTCAATCTTCTAAATTTTTCTGCTTGTTGCTGGGCTCTGCTATCTCTTCTATCCTGCATTGGTTGTAAACAAGTGATCTTTTCTAGTTCATTAATAGGCGTTGTCTTCAGGCTTCCAGTTATGATTCGCATTCCTTGATTTTGGACTCTACTTATTTTGTTAAAGTTTGACTTAGCTGCTGTTGCCCAAGCTGCAATGTCCAGTATATAACTTCTTGAGAACTTTCTCATCTGCTCCCCACGTTGTACCAGCAAGCTTTTTCATGATTGCCATTCTTTGCCTTGCTCTTGTTCGATTTTTCTCAACCTGTGTCTTCCATGTCAGGCGACGATCAAAGGTGACTCCTAGATAGTTTGGATTTTCTTCATGGCGCAATATTTTTCCATTCAATACCAGCTTAGGTTGCTGAGTTTTAGTTGAGAGGGAGAACACTGTGCATGTT
This sequence comes from Cepaea nemoralis, assembly GCA_014155875.1. Taxonomy (NCBI): domain Eukaryota; kingdom Metazoa; phylum Mollusca; class Gastropoda; order Stylommatophora; family Helicidae; genus Cepaea; species Cepaea nemoralis. Next base: position 131,575 of record JACEFZ010014460.1, read on the forward strand.
GTTTTCTCCTCACTTATCTTCACTAGCCATGATTTTGACCAGTCCTCTAGCGCTAATAGGGCTTGCTGTATTCTGCTGTTAGCTGTACTAATATATTCTTCAGATGTCCATATGGCTAGGTCATCTGCAAAGGATGATGTGTGTACTCTGGCTGGAAAATTTTCCGTGATGTCGTTTATATATGCTAGGAATAATGTTGGTGAAAGAACTCCTCCTTGGGGGACACCTTGCTCCAACAGCATCATTTTGCTGGTTTGTCCTTGTACTTTTGTCCTGGCAGTTCTGTTCTCAAGGTAGTGGCTGAACCATTTGTACATTTTTCCACAAACATGCATTTTTTGCAGTTTTACTTTCAGTCCTTCCTTCCATACTTTATCAAATGCTTTTTCTAAATCTATCCAGACCGCTAGTGTGTGCTTTTTCTCTTGAAAGGCATCCTCTATTTCCTGAGCTATATAGGTTATTTGATCTTCAGTGGATCTGTACTTTCTGAGTCCTGCTTGGTGTGGTATTAAGAGTTTGTTTTCTTCCAGATGCCATGTTAGCCTGCCATTGATAATGCGTTCCATTAATTTTCCTACATAGCTAAGTAGACTGATAGGTCGATAGCCATTTGGTTCTTCCAGGTCTTTTCCTTTCTTTGGGACTGGTATTAGTATAGCTTCCTTCCATGCCTGTGGGACTATTCCCTTCTTCCAGCTGTAATTTAGGACTGCTAGTAGTTTCTTTTTTGCCTTAGTGCCTAGTCCTATTAGCATTTCATTTGTGATTCCATCCTTTCCTGGTGATTTCTTCTTTTTTAGGGTATTCATTGCCTGTTCCATTTCTTCCATTGTTAGATTTGCCATCATATATTCTGCTGCTGTCTCTGTATTTGTATGATGTATCTGTTTATCTTTGATTGCTTTCTTCTGTTCGGTTGTAATATCAATGTGGTTTGCATTTGCATAGTGTTCCATTAGTGCATTTGCAGCCTTTTTGCCTGTAAGCAAGGCATTTCCTTGTTTAATTGTTATTTGTTTGTTGCTAGGTCCTTCATTGTTCATGGCTTTCACTAGTTTCCATAGTTTGTTTCCATCCCTGTCAAAATTCAGGTTTTCTGTTTTTTCCCTCCAACAATCTCTCGTTGTTTGATTTACTGTTCTTTTATATTTTGCTGAGATGGCCTTGAGAGAGATGTTCGCTTTAATTGTTTGTTCTCTCTCTGCTGTCTTCCTGGCATCTTCAACTTTGTCCTCCAAACTTTGTAGTTCTTCACTCCAGTATGGTTTGTAATTTTTCCTCGCTCCTCTTGGAATGGACTCAGTGGCTGCCTGTATTATTGCTCTGTTTAGACTTTCCACCATTTGCTTTATGTTGCCATATCGTGTATTTATGTTTTCACAATAGTTGTCTGTTAGTATGGCAAATCTGTTTTAATCTGCTCGTTTGTAATTCAAGCGGGGCAAGGGCTTTTGCTCCTGTGGAATATACTCCATATTCATTACAAGCTTGATTGGTCTGTGGTCACTACCTGCTAATTGGTCCAGCACATGGCGATCGATTTTGTGGAGGATGTCTCCTGTGCAGAAAGCTAAGTCTGGAGTAGAAGTGGTAAGCCATCTTCTGGAGTAGAAGCTCGGTGTGTCATCCGCTTTGTTGAGTAGATGGAGATTTGAGTCTATTTCCCAGTCCTCCAATTCATCTCCTCTTTTGTCAGTATCTGGGTATCCCCATCTTTCTGAACGGCTATTAAAGTCTCCGACAATAATGCAGTTTGTGTCAGTTATTTTCATGTTTGAGAGTGTAAGGTCCTTATCTGCTGGGCTATACAGATTGTAAATTCTTATTTTCACGTCCTTTATCATTATATCAACACCTATAATTTCCGTTTGGTTGTCAGAGATCACAGATACTTCGCTGCAAGGTATTGTATTTCGTGTAAGTATTACAACTCCTCCTTTGTGTCCTTCGCGGTCGAAACGTGTGGCCTGATATCCTCTGACTGAGAATTTGTGATTGGCGTTGAGGTGTGTCTCTTGAATGCATGCCACATCTATTCTATCTTTATGAAGACGCTGTGTTAGGGAGTCTTTCTTGTTATAAACTCCTTCGGCATTCCACTGTAGTATGTTGAGTGTCCGGGGTAATTGGTCAATAGCTCTTAACCTACTCCTCTGTGCCTTGACTCCACAGCACAGGGGAAGGTGACCACCAGTTGTCATGGGTGGACCCCCTCGAGGCAGGGGGCCCGGCACTATCGCCGCCTGATGGGACTTCACGGGATTAGCACCATAACGATTAATTTTGATTTGTGACATCATGAATTAAAGCTTGTAACCCCCCCCCCCCTCCCTCCCCAACCAATTGCACTCCTCCATCCGAACCGTTGACACAATGCAGGGTGTCGTGTTTGGTAAGCGCCGCCCAACATTCGGCGATAACAGAAAGCAAGTAGTGCGCCTACTGTCATACGGTAGCTCAGTCATATCTGACTAAGACCTGACACTGCTTTCTCAAGCAAGTCCTACAAGAGACAAATAAAAACCGTAAAAGGCGATGTGTGTATGTCCGTCCGTTCTTTATGCGTTCGCGAACGGCCCATCCGTTTCTCTCCGTTATGTCACTGACGGTTATGTCTGTGTGAGATTAAGGTGGTCTTTCACCTTCCATTGCCAGATTGCTATCCTCCTCATTTGTCATCCTCCTCATTTCAGGTATACTGCAATGAGAAGGGACTAACTGAATTTCAACCCGTTGGATATTCCTTGAAGTGCTGCTCTTAAGGCTGTTGGTTCTGTTTCTTGTTTTCACTTGGCTACGGTGGGAATGTCCTTAGTTGATTCTTTAATGCAGTATCCAGTACTTTCTCAGTATTTAAACAATTGGATTCGTATGTGTGAAGAACGATTTTGCTTATATACCTCTCTGGACAGTGTTTCTGCTACAGTTTTCAAAGCCTCAACCTCTGTTCCGAAGATACTTGAACATTTTCCAGTAGCCACTCAGCCTGTTCTATTTTGTAAAATGTAGACGAATTCCTCGGCATCCATTTTGTTTTGCGGTTTTCCTCATACATGTGTATATGCATCAGTCCGTTTGCTACTGGGACAATGTTCTTAAATGTAGTTTAAGGGATTTCCCCATCCTCTTGGTTGCTTTCTGAATATTCAGTTTTCCAATGCATGAATGTTGTCTAACCTTTACAGGGGGCGCTGCTGTGTGTAAGAAACTGAGAAACTGTGTGTGTTGTAGGTGGTTTGTATGTTGATGTGTTAAATAAAGGATTTGTGTGTATATTTCAGGAAAATCCTGTACACATAAACGCACTAAAATACAATTGTATTGCACGGAAAGTAAAACGCGACCATCCATCCATCATGTGCCATGCCGGTAGACGTGGGCGGTCATGTTTTGCCATCTCACTCGATCACCAGAGTCGTGTATCAGCTCCGTGTTTATGTCTCGACCATGCCACGTGGCCAAGCCATCCAGGTATTTGCTTTCTGGTCTTCCTCTTGGTCTCTTCCCTTCGAATCTTGCCAGTTGTCACCAAGTTCTCCAAGTCATTTCTTCACATAACATGCCCAAAAATTTTTGACTGTCTACGTCTAATGTCTCTAATCAGTTTACGATCTTCATTTGTTTCTTGAAGAACTTATTCATTGGTCTTTCTGGCTGTCCATGGTATTCTTTGCATTTTCCTCAGAAACCACATTTCTATAGCCATCAGATGTTTTTCAGCTTGACTGCTCATTGTCCAAGCTTCACATCCATATAAAAGTACACGGTTCTATGTAGCACCTCAACACTCTTTTTCTCGTTTCAATTGACATCTTTTTATTGGTCAGTATGTTTTTTATCTTGCTAAAGGCTACTTTTGCCATGGCGATTCTTGATCTAATCTCTTCAAGGCATCTCCCATAAGATGTTATTACTGTTCCAAGATAATTGTACCTATTCACTTGTTGAAGAATATTCCCATTTACTTGTATATTACATTGTGGTATTTCGTTCTTCCTAGTGACTACCATAATCTGTCTTTTTAATTTAAAATTTAATTCTAACCCTAGTTGTTCACTGTGTGCAACAACCGCATCTACTAAATGTTGCAGGCCCTGTTCATTGTCTGCAATCAAGACTGTATCATCTGCATATCTAATGTTATTGATGCATCGTCCTTCCATATCTTCAATATTTCTGAAAATACTTTCACTGTACAGGGAAAACAGATCTGGAGACATTACACATCCCTGTCTCACACCTCTCTTAATAAGCTGATATTGGCCTACTTCATTATCAATTCTGATGGCATCTTGTTGTTTCCAATATATGTTTTTTACAAGTCTAAGGTCTTTTCCGTCAGTTTGTAGATCTTCAAGCGACGTTATATTGTTATTGCTGACCTGCAGCTATGAACTATGCATATTGTTTGTTATACAAGGAGTGGTAAATAGAAGACTGCTGTGTCGGTGTTTGATTCATTCGTTGATTCAAGTGGATACATCTTACTGTATCATACTTCGATAAAATTCTGTTTACTATGAGGACAATATGTCAGTTTGTAATGTTCTTGTATTTGTCACGGTAATAACTTCAAACAAATGTATTACGTTAGTGAATGTACACAGAAGCCACATATAATAGGTTGCACAATTTATTGCCTGGCATATTTCCTTCTCGTCAAGTGCGTACTGTAGAGTTGTGTATCAATGAAGTGAATAGATGAATCATATTTCGTCTGATATGCGTAACACACACAGTCACTGATACTATTTGAATGTAGTTGTTGTTATCCCCATGATAATAACTGTCTTTTCGCTGTTGTGATTCATGAGGTATGTCCTCCGCGCGGAAGCAGAAAGGCCAATGACGAAGTGTGGGGTTCAGGTTGATGACCGATCTCATTTAAGACTTTATTTTAAGGGCGTCTAATTGGCCGCACGTGAGGTATGATTAAGTTATCGTATAACAGTAGACGGTACTACGTGCTTTCTGTTAGCGCCGAATGTTGGGCGGCGCTTACCAAACTCGACACCCCCAATTGTGCCAACAACTTCGGGCGGAGGGGTACAATTGGGAGGGTACAAGCTTTATACTAGTGCGAGAAAATGCCTCCTAAGACTAAATGTCATGGCAGGGCAGACTATGCCCTAAGCCTTGGTCAGCAACTGGTCTAAGATCGAAGCTCCGACCAGAAGGCAGTTAGAGCATTGCTTTGCTGATCCGGCAACTTCTGCAGCTTGTCTTGTTCCAGATGTATTGGTGTTACCTATTCTCTAAAGTAAACTAGGCAGGCCGAGAGAAGGGTCATGCTGCTTGGACAACATATGGTATCTACATTTCAGCCTATGCTTTGTGCTATTTTTGTTGTTGTTGCATATCCTTTACAGGAGGTTGCAGTCAATACCAGCATTTTCCAGCTGCTTTTGATGTAATAGGTAAGTTTTACATTCAGTAGTTTGGTATAAAATGTTTTAAAATGTTTTGCATATCCTTTACAGGACATCACTGACAACATCAGCATCTTTCAGCTGATTGTTGATTTCTTGACAAGATTACGTTCAGTAGTTTGCCATTGCTTTCTGAGCGACCGGCTCCATACTCTCATAAGTCACTGGCGCGACTCGAACCTAGTTTGGTATAGAGAGGTATAGATCTACCGCTGCTCCGCAATGGGTTACAGATGTGCCTTTTTTTGTTTTTTTTTTGAAATACAGTTGATAAAACTAACATCTGTCAAGATGGAAAGGTGCCAGTGAGTGATACCTGAAATCGAAAGACCCTAACAGTAGTTATGCTTTCACATGTCTAGCTCATGATGCCACTTTTTTATCTCTGATGTCACTTTTTATCGCTTTTAATCTCCTTAAGCTGGAGATACAATTGAGGGGCATCGAGATTCCAACCTGTCGTCTGTAAATGCCTTACTAACCTTGCTGAAGTAACAAATTTGCTTCGACCAACGACTGATTAGATACCCAGATTGAACACCATGCCTCAAGACTGGCAGTAAATTTGTCTGGGAAAGTTAAAGCTACGCGCAAAACCCCGACCCAGCCGCAGTTCTTTGGATATAATGAGTTCTACAAATGTATTTATGGGACACAAGACACTAAAATAATAGCCAGCCGCTAACGTAACGTAATACAAGACGCTAAAATAATAACCAGGAACAGTCTAACGTAAATATAACACTAAAGTAATAACCAGGAATAGTGTAAGGTAATACAAGACACTAGCGTAACAGCCAGGATTAGTGTAATGTAACACAAGACACTAGCGTAACAGCCAGGAACAGTGTAATGTAACACAAGACACTAGCGTAACAGCCAGGAATAGTGTAACGTAACACAAGACGCTAGCGTAACAGCCAGGAACAGTGTAATGTAACACAAGAAGCTAGCGTAACAGCCAGGAATAGTGTAACGTAACACAAGACACTAGCGTAACAGCCAGGAACAGTGTAATGTAACACAAGAAGCTAGCGTAACATCCAGGAATAGTGTAACGTAACACAAGACACTAGCGTAACAGCCAGGAATAGTTTAACGTAACACAAGACGCTAGCGTAACAGCCAGGAACAATGTAACTTAACACAAGACGCTAGCGTAACAGCCAGGAGCAGTGTAACGTAACACAAGACACTAGCGTAACAGCCAGGAATAGTGTAATGTAACACAAGACGCTAGCGTAACAGCCAGGAACAGTGTAATGTAACACAAGAAGCTAGCGTAACAGCCAGGAATAGTGTAACGTAACACAAGACACTAGCGTAACAGCCAGGAACAGTGTAATGTAACACAAGAAGCTAGCGTAACAGCCAGGAATAGTGTAACGTAACACAAGACACTAGCGTAACAGCCAGGAACAGTGTAATGTATCACAAGGAGCTAGCGTAACAACCAGGAATAGTGTAACGTAACACAAGACAACTAGCGTAACAGCCAGGAATAGTGTAACGTAACACAAGACGCTAGCGTAACAGACAGGAACAGTGTAACGTAACACAAGACGCTAGCGTAACAGCCAGGAGCAGTGTAACGTAACACAAGACACTAGCGTAACAGCCAGGAACAGTGTAATGTAACACAAGACGATAGCGTGACAGCCAGGAGCAGTGTAACGTAACACAAGACACTAGCGTAACAGTCAGGAGCAGTGTAACGTAAACATGACACTAAAGTAATAGCCAGGAACAGTGTAACGTAACACAAGACACTAGCGTAACAGCCAGGAACAGTGTAATGTAACACAAGACGCTAGCGTAACAGCCAGGAACAGTGTAACGTTACACAAGACGCTAGCGTAACAGCCAGGAACAGTGTAATGTAACACAAGAAGCTAGCGTAACAGCCAGGAATAGTGTAACGTAACACAAGACACTAGCGTAACAGCCAAGAATAGTGTAACGTAACACAAGACGCTAGCGTAACAGCCAGGAACAGTGTAACGTAACACAAGACGCTAGCGTAACAGCCAGGAGCAGTGTAACGTAATGCAAGACACTAGCGTAACAGCCAGGAACAGTGTAATGTAACACAAGACGCTAGCGTAACAGCCAGGAGCAGTGTAACGTAAACATGACACTAAAGTAATAGCCAGGAGCAGTGTAACGTAACAACTACTTGAGACAGACAGTTGCATGTCCTTTATCAGACGTTGCAATCAACCCCATCATATCCCCTCTGCTGTGTGTCCACCGTGACGAGGTAGAGGGGCTTGTGCGTCCCGATGACCCCAAGAGCTATGCCGACAGTAGCACAGCTACTGGTAGGGCCACCCATGTCGGACAGGTCAAGGGAGAGGGACCAGACGAAGAGACACACAAACCTGCTGCCTTGTAGGTAGACTGGGGACAGTCAAAGGCTAGGGAAAGCATCCCGAATAAATGCTTGTCGAAATCGGATGTACTGAGCCACAGGCTTGACAAAGCAGTGCAACGTAAAACCTGCTGCCTTGTAGGTAGACTGGGGACAGTCAACGGCTAGGGAAAGCATCCCGAATAAATGCTTGTCGAAATCGGATGTACTGAGCCACAGGCTTGACAAAGCAGTGCAACGTAAAACCTGCTGCCTTGTAGGTAGACTGGGGACAGTCAAAGGCTAGGGAAAGCATCCCGAATAAATGCTTGTCAAAATCGGATGTACTGAGCCACAGGCTTGACAAAGCAGTGCAACGTAACTTAACCTGATGCGAGGAAATGCAACCTAAAATCAAAATGTCATAGCAGGGCAGACCAGGCTCTAAGCCTTGGTTGGCAGCTGGTCTAGGATCGAAGCTCCGACAGGCCGACAGTTAGATCATTGCTTTGCTGATCCAGCAGATTCCTCAGCTTGTCTTGTTCCAGATGTATTAGTGTTACCTTTCCTCTGGAGTGAACTAGGCAGACATAGAGAGGGATCATGCTGCATGGGCAAGACATCGTCTCTATATTTCAGCCCAGGCGTTGTGCTATGGAGAGGTATAACTTCATCCCTGGTCTTAACCAGTCTCGGAATCAACGCGAGGGGTAGCAGTTATGTGTTATAAGTCCTTGTCTATTGGCTCATTCTTCGTAGAATTAGATGGATAGGTCACTTTAGGAGGATGGATGATGATATAATACCTAAGGACATCATTTTGGTGAATTACAGATGAGTAAGAGATGTGTGTAAGCTGGGCACGATTAATTCAGGCATTGATAATGCAGACTGGGAGCAAGTCGCCGCTGAACGTATTTCATGGAGAGCAAATATCAAAAATTGAATGAAAACAAAGGAGAAAATTTCAGAGAGATCACACACTGAGCGCGTGAGACGTAAGATGGAGCGTGATGTTGAAAATGACCATGTGTTCACAAGCATCCACTGTGGATGAACATTTACAGCGCGAATTGGTCTGATTAGTCACATTCGCTACCGCCATGGGTTGTAGTTAGTATGCCTTTTTGAAGCACAATGTAACAAACTATCGTCTGTCAAGACGCAAGGTGCCAATGATGTAGGACTTGCTCATTGATTTTTCTGTCAGTACATTGTAACTTTGCATTTTCCTCAGAAACCACATTTCCACTGCCATTAGATGATTTTCAGCCAGTCTGTTTATTGTCCACGTTTCACATCCATACAAAAGTGCACGTTCTATATCAACAGTCTTTTTCGACTTGCTATTGACATCTTTGCCGGTCTCCCTGGCCGAGTAGTTAAACTACTTTCTCCGTAATCCCGTTTATCCACGTAGGGTAACGCAGCGCACGAGAATTGGAAGCGGTTCTCGCCGCGTTGTTAACTTACGAGATAAGTGAGCCGGCCGTTCAGAAAGCAATGGCAAACTACTGAGCGTAATATTGCCAAGAAATCAACGACAGCGTTAAAATGATGGTGTTGACAACGATGTCCTGTAAAGGATATGCGAAAAAAAAACTGACATCTTTGCATTGGTCAGTATGTTCTCCATCTTGCAAAAGGCTGCCGTCGCCATGGCGATTCTTGTTCTAATCTCTTCAAGGCACCTCCTATCAGATTTTATGACTGTTTCGAGATAGTTGTGCCGATTCACTTATTTAAGAATATTCCCATTTACCTGTATATTACAATTATACAAATTGATTTACATACAATTAAACATGTAACATATACAAGCAGACATGATATATTGCAGTTTTAATAAACGAATAAATAACAGAAGCCTGTAATGGGAGAGGTGCCAGAAAGTCAGCAGAACAGTAAAAATAGGACAAGAAAATATACGGATTCTGTCTGTGTTATTGCCCCTTGCTGTTGTAGACAAGAAAGGGCGTCGCCTGCCGCCATTGACATGGGCCAGAATTAACGGGAAATGTCTGGATAACAATACAAGAGATACATGAGAAACCATGTTTGTGAGAACAGCTTTTAAGAGGGAATAGAATTCTCGGATGAGGCACTGGGTCATAAGAAATACTTCACATACACCCAAACGAACCGAATTTCTTACAATTGCTGTTGTGAAAGAAATCAAAAGTGCGGCTGGGGAAGGAGTATAGGTCGGTGAGCTAATGAATGTAGTTGACTCATTCTGTACCGATCAACTTGTTAGACGGTTGTATGTGACGTCATACCGGACACGGAAGTCACGGTTGGGCGGTGGCTAGCATGCTTGTCTGCCTGCCTGGTGGGCATCTCTTCGAATCTTAACTAAGACGTTTTTGTTGTTTAGTGACCTGGGCTGTCAGGTTGACCGGGCCTAACAAACGGATACCTGGCATTTCCTGGGAAAAATAATCGGCCGATGTGATAATGACCACATCACCCGTCGAGTGTACCGATGGTTCTAAACTTATGGGACAAGCGCCTTATGCTCAGGAAGCGTAGTGGCTAGACTCTCGCCTGTTGGTCCGGTGGTCATGGTTCAAATCGAGATGGATTTTAAATTTTGACCTAAGTTTCCTAGTCGTCCCGGCCTAACGTGAAGACCAGTCTATCATGAGGACCAGCTTAACTCAGGACCAGCCTAACATGAGGAACAGCATAACATGAGGACCAGCCTAACATGAGGACCAGCATAATATAAGTGCTTTACACCAATGTGGGGTGAATGTACGAATTAAGAAACTTATAGTACAATCGAGGTCACAGGGGTCAGATAAGAGTGAGACGGATGTTAGGTCAGAAAGGTGAAGTAAGAAATCCCAAGGCAATGGCTGAACCAATTGGGCAATAGGAAATTACTAATGAGAGGCAAGAACGTGCTGGAAAAAGAATAGACAAAGAAACCCACAGAAATATAATGTTGGAGAAATTTGGAATGGGGTTCAAGGGGTGAATTAGAATTTCACGGATGGCTCAGGGAGAGTGAATAAAGAGAGAAGTCTGGGCAAATTAGGATCAGTTGAGTTTGGGCTAAGTGAGGTAAACCAGCCAAGACAGTAGAATTCAGGGACAGTTGAGTATGAGGCTAAGTGGGTGAGACTTAGCTAGAGCATTCAGTTTAGTTTAGTCGATGGATCAACATCGCGGCACACGGGTGCAACCCATAAGTGCTCCGTTTTCCTCCTAAATCAAACCTGAGACTGGAGAAACTCAGCTCAATGCACGAACTCCGTAGCAACGGCGAGGATCCTGAAATACTTTGGGTAGATGTTTAACTCGAAATTTTGCCCGGGCAGCGCCGTTAGGCTGCTCTTTTTCGATTTTCAACTTCCAAGGGATTTTTTATGTGCTCAACAATACACACGGGCGTCCGATCTCACTACCCAGAGAGAAATTTTTTTACTGGAAGTCCACGTGGATTTTTTTTAATAAATCCCGGTCCTTACCGGGGCCTGAACCCAGGACCTCCAGCACTCGAGGCGGACACCCTACCTCGAGACCACTCAGCCCCCCAGCTAGAGCATTCAGTCTGAGGCTAAGTGAAGGAGACTTGGCCAGACGGTGGAGTTCTGAGTTCTTGACCAGGAAGGGGAGCTGGGTCCAGATAGAAGAGACTCAGAGGAGGTGATTAGATTCACGGACGGAGAAGAGTCCATAACAGGGTATTATGCAAGGCCATTAGACGGCAATAGTGTGGTCGCAGGAACTTACTGTGTTATATTATACTCTGAGTGTTCGAGAACGGTGCATATGCAACACACACACATACACACACACGCGCGCGCGTGGACACACACACACACACACACACACACACACACACACACACACACACACAGTGGAACCTCTCTTAACGAGCATAATTCGTTCCAGAATCTTACTCGTAATGCGAAACACTCGTTAAGCAAAACAGTTTTTCCCATACAAATTAATGTAAAATAGGAAAAAATACTCAACATATTTTGTATAACGTTTATTCAAAGAAATTTATATATACATTGTTAAGGAGCGTGATTCATCTTCCTCTTCTATAGCGGAATAAACGAACCTGGAATGAGAATTCGATTTGTAGAAAAAATAAAAAAAACAACAACTCTTTTTTACTAGAAAACTGCCTAGAGAAATTTGTTTTTGCCGACTCTTCAGAATTTGGTGGAAATGCGACACAGCATTATCAATAAATAAATTAGTAGCTCTCATAGCCACTGCCTTATTAAGGTGATGGTTTTCAATGTCCAGTTTCTCATGCTTTCAGTATTTCTCTTATTGCGCCAGAAGATTGTTGGTTTGCTGTTACCTTCTCCTCCTCCTCGGATAAACTCTCCTCCACAACTTCTTGCTGTGAAACACAACGTAATTCCATAAGCTCTTCGGTGGTCAGCTCTTGGCTATGCTCTTCCACAAGCTCATCGATATATTTGTTATCCACCTCCAGTCCCAAGATCTTGGCCAAAGACACAATCTAGTTGACTACAGGCTCCACAGGTACTGTCTCAAACCCCTCAAAGTCACATTTGACAACGCTCTCCGGCCAAAGCTTCTTCCAAGCAGAAGTGAGGGTTCTCTTGGTAACCTCTTCCCACGCCTTTTCGATCATCTTGAGACAGGCAACGATGTGGAAGTGATATTTCCAAACCTCTCTGAGAGTGAGATTGGACCCCCCCCCCCCCCCTTGTCTTCCAACCCTTGCAGTTGCAGGCGCACTATCCAGGACTTCCCCTCCCCTCGTTACTCGTTCAGCGAATCCTTTTTTTTTACAATTTAATTTGCTCGTTAAGCGAGGTTCCACTATGTGTGTGTGTATGTGTGTGTGTGCGTGCGTGTGTGTGTGTGTGTGTGTGTGTGTGTGGATGTCAGGAGGGATGTGTGGTGGTTGGGGATGTGTGGTGGATGGGGTTGTGGGTATGGGTGGGTTATGTGTGAGTGGGTGAGGGATGTGTGTGTGTGTGTGGGTTGGTGCGGGAACATAGACACCACCAGCCATCGAGTGCTGACAGGAACATGGTTGCTGCGTGGTCTCGAGCTACGGTGTCCGCCTCGAGTGCTGGAGGTCCCGGGTTCAAGCCCCGGCGATGACCGGGATTTTTTCTCGTGGACTTCTAGTAATAACATTTCCCCTGGTCTCTGGGTAGTGAGATCGGACGCCCGTGTGTATTGTTGCGCACGTAAAAAATCCCTTGGCAGTTGGAAATCGAAAAAGAGTAGCCCAACGGCGCTGCTCGGGAAAAAATTTCGAGTTAAAAATCTACCCAAAGTATTTCAGGATCCTCGCAGGTGCCACGAAGTTCGTGCACTGAGCTGAGTTTCTCCAGACTCAGGTTTGAGTTAGGAGGAGAACGGAGCACTTATGGGCTGCACCCGTGTGCCGTGATGTTGATCCATCGACTAAACTAAAATAAACTAAACTAAACTAAACTAAATTAAACTAAACTAAACTAAGAACATGGTTTCAAGTTAGCCGCATGTCCTTTACATGACATCGAATTCAACTCCAGCATATTTTCGCTGTTTGTGATTTACCAGGCACGTTTACGTTCAGTAGTTTTTCTTTGATTTTTGAATGACCGACGCTCATACTATTGTTAAAAATCAACACAAGGCGGTCTGGTCTGCTTCCAATACACCAACATCTGATTTCTAATGCAGTATACGGGATCATGAATCGCGTTCCTTCCCCCTTTGTCACATACGCCGGCTTGGAACTTGCACCATATACTCAATAAGCCTCATAGAGTAAAAATCTCAATACGCCTCATAGAATGAAAATCTCAATACGCCTCATAGCGTGAACATCTCAAAACGCCTCATAGAGTGAAAATCTTAATACGCCTCAAAGAGTGAAACTCGGCCATATACTTTACTTTCTCTACTTATGCCCACTTACATTCTAAGCGTTCCTTGGTATCCCTGATTTGAAAACCGGGTAATGAGATACCCCTAGCATCTGTCAGTCGTGGAGGCTCCACTATTCTTCATTCACTCGTTCCTGGGGAGTGGCGAGACCTGAGTCGCTCCCAGGAATGCTAACTACGCAGTCAAGAAGCTGTATCCGTCCATCCAGACACTTGTGCTCTATTGGAAAATGGTATGCGCTGTATCTTGTCAATGACACGTCACAGCTAACACTGAGAAAGTTACTGACATGCAGATCGCATGCCACTCTCCGTCTACAGCCGTAAGCAAGTGCCTATGTCGTATCTGAGATCATGAATTCCCTCAGCAATAATACACTTAGGGTGGTTAGACACCTGATCATGCACATAGATAGAGGATGCCACACAATGAAACTACGCAGCGTATTTTCACTACACATTTATATCTTGCTACATAAAAAAGCGTTTTACATACACACACGCACACATAAACACGCATAAACACACACACACACACACACACACATATATATATATATATATATATAATTGTGAGTGCGTGCGTGCATGCGTGCGGTTGGATGCGGTTCGGTGTGTGTGTCTGTGTGTCTGTGTGTGTGCCTGTGTGTTATGGGGGGGGGGGGGGGGGGAGAACCAAAAGGCCATATTGCACAAGAAACCGCGCAATGCTTTACGATGTCGAATTCTATAATAATTATCTTTGGAGGGATAATTGACTTGGCTAGCGATGACACGTCTTGTTCTGTGTTGTTCTTTCTTCTGAGCAGCGACACAAAGCTTGTTTGAAATTGCTTCTTCAATTTGCATTTCTGTTTGTTTGAAACCGTGTGATCAGTATTCCTTGTTCAGCTGTCTCCCGGTTACCAACTCTATAGCAACAACATTGCATTGTCAAGACAGAGCTGCCGAAAATAGCGCCTGTTAAAAGTCACAACAAACATCACAAGAGAAAATTACAATTCACGCAGCCATCATCTATCATGTTCAACAAGGATACTCGTGAATTTATTGTCTTCTTTCTTTTCTTCTGTCTATGTCTGATGTTTGTCTGCGTGTTAGTGATTGTGTGTGTGTGTGCCTTCGTGTGTGTGTCTGTCTGTCTGTCTGTGAAACGTAGTTAAACACACACACACACACACACAAACACACACACATTCACACAGTCTTGATTCACCGAATGAGGATGAGCGAACAAATGCACAGGGTTTGGAATAAAGAACTTGCATGATAAAAGAACTTGCATGATAAAAGGTTGTTTAACGCTTTCTTGCTACACAAATTGTTCCAAGTGCTTGTTACTTAACTCTTTTGTCCCAGGTTATTGTTACTTTAACTTTTTATGTGGCAGCGAGTTCTTCTTTTATGTATTACCTAACTGTGTCTTAAAGCACACATAGTATTGATTGGCGCTTACAGAAGGAGAAGAAGGAAGTATAGACTAGAGGACCCACAAGACATTTTATGTTTATTTATGTAACTGTCTCAGCGGCCTCAACGGGTTCCCCAATTGATTTCCTGTGTCTTAAGGAGAAGGTGGTTGGTTGGTTGGTTAGTTGGTTGGTTGGTTGGTTGGTTGGTTGGTTAATTGGCTGGCTGGCTGATTGGTTGGATGGTTGGTTGGTTTGTTGGTTGGTTAGTTGGTTGCTTGGTTGTTTGGTTGGTTGGTTCATTGGTTGGTTTGGTGGGTCGGTGGGTGGGTGGGTGGTTTGTTGTTTATTTGCTTGCCTATTTGTGTGGTTGCTTGGTTGGGTATTAGTGACTCCGCATTAAGATTCTAAGTGTTAAATCTCCAGTCCAATACACTGATTCTCAGTTCTCCCGAGCCCCGAATGGGACTGAGATCGAATCAAGAGAGGTTGGTATAGATACCTTCCCCCGACCAGGTAGCGAAGTACTAGCTCATTGGGGGATGTGTTGCAGGGTTGTCCGTCCCCTCTCCAAGCCCAGAAACAAGCTCAGTCTGCAAGAACCGATACTGGAACTTCACGTCTGCAGAGAGGAAAATTAGAATGCAACCAGGAATTGCTCAGCTCAGTGCACGTGAACTCGATGCGTGTAGTGCCAGGTTGGTCATGTTTCTTTAACATGTTTTAATTGTTTCGTTGTCAGATGACTATAAACCAAGGGTCAGTGCGGTGTGGTAATACAAAATTATCTGGGACAAAAATGAGTAAGGAAAGTATGTTACGGATGTGTTAATTAATGTTATGATTCATTTGGCAGATAATAAGATTAGACACAAAATATATCATTTTCGTCAGATTAGAATGGTCGAGTGATTAAGGGCACTCGCTCTTAAACTTCCCGTGTGCTGATGCAGAGATAGCGGGTTCAGCTAATATGCCTGTAAGTTGGACTAAAATGTTGACCAATGGTCGTTGCCATGATGACGTAAATTACAAGTACCTCAAAGGTCGTAGTGGGTTCGCCTGATGGCGAGTGACGCTGGTAATAAGAAAAACTAATCCACACGCCAAGATAAGTCCAGTGCACTGGAATTAGTAGCATATATATGGACAATGCTTGAGTTCAAAGCGGGCGAACAAAAATGTGGTTAGCCTCAATTACTTCCTTGTATTGCAATGAATAATTATATCGCATATACCTTTCTCTGTATGTGCATAGCACGCTACATTTTGGGGACCAACGTTACGAGAACTCAGTGGCATACTCCCCTGGTCATACAGCTGGGAGAGGCAACGCTATAGCGGATCTGTTGGATTCAAGAGCGCCAGTACCTGCAACACTCAAGCTGGACAGGGAATATATTCTGAAGACTATCTATCAATGGCTGCTAGTTAAAGACACAGTAACAGATGAAACAATATATTTAAGGATGCTTGAGTTGTGATTTAAGTGTGATTCAGTCAGGTAGGGGAGTAATAGAGGACGAGGTCGACGTCTTTGCATAAATTGTGTTTTTAGAACTATCAGCATTCACACATACATGAAATACAGTAAATGCGTACAGTCATGTACAACATACAGTTATTGTCTCCTGTTATGTAAAGCAAAGAACAATTATCTCCAACCATAAACACATTATTTACTCCCATCCATGTACACCATTGAATAACAGTACAGTCATATACAATACAGAGTAATTCTCTAGTCATTTATAACATACCGTACCTATCATCGGTTCAATTCAACACATCACAATTATCACGGCATATTACAGCATAGAGCAAGCTGTTAAATCATACAGAACACAGAACAAATACCTATAGGTATATACAGCACAGAACAACTATCTCCAGTCATATGCAACGCAAAGCAACTACAATTATTACATTTAAAGTCGAGCAACTATCGCCACTCATTTCCAACACAACACAACCGTCACGTCCGACGTCTGTGTGTAGTCGCCTGTAGGGACGTCAACCAGGCGAACGTGCGGCAATTTCAGTAATGAAAGTTCTGTAAAATGGGCTGGAATTTGACCACTCTAAAAGCGATCAAGTAATATTACGATCTTTAATGCCTGGCCTCGTGTGAAACACGACAGTCAAGACCGGCACGTGCCAGGCACACTTTAATGCCTCATGCACGCTGGCTGATTTATTCCCCGTATGCTTTTTTTCTGTTTTAAAGATAACTGTATAGGGACCTGGGGTTCTCTTGAGACCAAAGAACATGCTCTAATCATCCTCTGCTGTATGTGCACTGCCGAGAGACTGCTTCAGTAGATGTGACAAATTATGTTAATTGTCTACAGTGTTCAAGAACAGCTTAGGTCTTTATTCCGGATTGATTCCCATTTTCTATTAGAGTTAATTAGCTGATTAAGTGACAGGGATCATTGATGTCTCAAGCGACTTCCCGTATCAGCTATGGGCTTATACATAGTAGTTTTTTGTTGGGGGTTGAAGCGTGGGGTTAACATCCCCACCTTTGTAAAAACCTTTCTTTGTTACGAAACAAATACATGAGCCTCGATATCGGACTGACTTATCTGGACAACGACCTTGGAACGTTAAAGGACTTTTGAGATTTGGAACATGGAATGTACGAACACTATATCGAGCTGGAGCGGCCGAAGAACTAACCCGGGAGCTGGTTGAATATCAAATGGATATCACAGCAATTCAAGAAATAAGGTGGCCAGGAGAGGGTACTTTAGAGCAAAATGGAATGATTATAATATATGGAGGAAACACCCAAAATAAACATGAATTAGGAACAGGATTTGTCATCAAAAAAGAGTTATGGGGGAACATTTTAAACTTTAAAGCTTTTAATGACAGGATTAGTAAATTACGAATAAAAGGTAAATGGAAAAATATAACTATGATTAATGTACATGCACCTACTGAAGAGAAAGAAGATGATATTAAAGAAGACTTTTATAATGATCTGGAAGATGTCATAGAAGAAACCCCCAAACAGGACATCCTGATTGTGCTGGGAGACTTCAATGCAAAAATAGGTAGAGAGCAAACTAATAAAAAAGTGGCCGGTATGGAAAGCCTACATACAACTTCAAATGATAATGGATGGAGAGTCATCAACCTGGCAGAAGCCAAAGGACTGCAGATTAGCAGTACCAGACTACAAAGAAAGGATATACACAAACAAACTTGGAAATCATGTGACAAGAGAACCTATAATCAAATAGATCACATTTTAATTAACAACAGAAATGCATCAAACATACAGCAAGTCAGAAGTTATAGAGGAGCTGAGTGCCACAGTGACCATTTCCTCGTTGGAGCAAAATTTAAAATAAAACTTAAGAGAGCTTTCTATACTAAATTACAAAGATTACACCCAACATATAACAGAGAAAAACTACAAGACATTACAGTCAAAGAGAAATTTACAGATGAAATAAAATGTAAACTTGAAACTTTTCAAAACCCTTTGGAGGAAAGCGTTGACCAAACTTGGTTGAACATCAAGAATACACTTCAATCTACCGCAGAAGAATGTCTCGGTGTGTCAACCACGCATAGAAAGAACAGATGGTTCAATCAAAAATGTGAAGAAGCAGTCACTAAGAAGAAGAATGCCAGACATGTATGGTTAAATGACATCAATAACATCCAAAAGGAAGAGCATTATAGAAATGAATGTAAAGAGGCTACAAAAATAGTCAGACAGCAGAAGCGAGAATATATGAGTAATATAATCAAAGATATGGAAACTAATCACCAGAAAAATGAATCCAGAAAGTTTTTTAAAGTACTGAAGTCAATGAAACGAGGGCACCAACAAAACACATATGGTTTAAAAGACAAAAATGGGAATATGATAAATACCAATGAAGAAATGTGCAACACATGGAAAGAATATTTTATTGAATTACTAAATTGTGAAGCTCCAAGTAACATTTTCCCACAGGAAGAGGTTCTAACATGCGAACCACAAATTGAAGAACCTACATTTGAAGAAATCCTATATGTAATCACACGACTTAAAAACAATAAGGCAACTGGGACTGATGGAATTGCTGCTGAATTTATAAAGGCAGGTGGCCATGCATTACATCTAAAGCTATACGAACTAATAATAAAAATCTGGAGGACAGAAGAATTACCCCATGACTGGAAAGAGTCATTATTGATACCTATCTTTAAGAAAGGAGACAAGTTCCAATGTGGAAATTATAGAGGAATATCACTACTGTCCACAAGCTATAAGATACTATCCGCAGTATTACTAAATAGACTAAAACCATATTCAGAAGACATATTAGGTGACTACCAGGCGGGTTTTAGACAAAACAGATCAACAATAGATCAGATATTTATCTTACGACAAATAGCCGAGAAACATTGGGAATATAAAAGAGATCTCCATAACATTTTTGTGGATTTTAAAAAGGCTTATGATAGTGTCCATAGGAATAGTCTATGGAATGTTATGCAGGAATTTGGAATACCAAGGAAGTTAATTAACATGACCAAACTATGCATGGAAGATACTTATAATATAGTAACATATAAAGGCAGGAAATCAGACCCCTTCCAAATAACATCTGGCTTGAAACAGGGTGATGCACTATCGCCGCTACTCTTCAATCTGGCTCTAGAGAAAGTTGTAAGGAAGGTAAAGGAGGAATGTGATATTGGAGGAACATCCAAGCTGCTTGGTTATGCAGATGATATAGATATTATAGGGCAAAGTGAACAAAAGACATTAGAAATATTGACTCACTTAAAGGAAAAAGCCCAACAGATGGGGCTGGTTATCAACCAAGATAAGACAGAATATATGGTAATTTCAAGAGACGGAATGGCTAAAAACTCTGGCCACATACAAATAGATAATATGACCATTAAAAGAACGGAAACATACAAATACCTGGGTACAATCTTCAACTGCTCCAACATCATAAGGGAAGAAATACAAACTAGAATCAACTCTGGAAATAAGATATACTATGCACTACAACATCTACTAAAATCAAAGGCGCTATCTCGTAACACCAAAATCACAATATACAAAACACTGATCAGACCAGTTGTGCTGTATGGCTCTGAAACCTGGAGTACAACGAAAGGAGACGAAGCCTTGTTACAAACCTTTGAGAACAAAATTTTAAGACGCATCTTTGGACCCATTAGGGATACACAAAGTGGAGAGTGGAAAAGAAGAAGTAACAAAGACATTTATGATTTGTTTAAGTCCCCGCTAATCACTGGTATCATGAAGGCTAATAGACTACAATGGCTGGGGCATATAGAAAGAATGGAAGATAATAGGGAAACAAAACTCGCTTACACTCAGGAAATAAATGACCGTAGACCCCGAGGTAGACCAAGAAGGCGGTGGAGAGATAATATACATACAGACCTACAAGCACTTGGAATCAACGACTGGCAAGAGAAGGTCCACCAGAGAGACGAATGGAGACAGATTGTATTTGCAGCAAAGAACCTCAATGGCTCGGAATGCTGAAGAAGAAGAAGAAGAAGAAGAACCGCCTTTAATTTGACACAACATGCCTGCTACCATATTAACAACTTTTAAGTCATAACTGCGACAGAGCCATACTTTCCATTTTCCGTCATACATTTGTGTTCGGTCCAAATCTATTTGGCAATTAATCTGTTAATTAAACGTTTCCTGTCCTTCTTTCTTACGGAAACGATAGACGAGATGGCCAAGCGAACCAAGAATGTGGGCATTGTTGGAAAGTATGGTACCAGATACGGTGCTTCATTTAGAAAGACTGTGAAAAGATCGAGGTTACACAACACAGTACCTACACATGTCCCTATTGGGGACATGAATCCATAAAGAGAAAGGCTCTTGGCATTTGGAAATGTAGCAGATGTTCCTAAAACGTTTGCACAATGTTCCAAAACTGTTGTAAGAAGTGCCTGGGTTTACTCGACCACTGGTGCTGCACAAGTACGAAGTGGCATCCCTTGTCTCAGAGAAATGAGATTTAAATGTCCTGATTATGTTTACATGAGTAGTCATTATTGCGATATGATGCTACATCATAAATAAATCTAACGACTGAAAACTGACAACAACAACAAATAATAATAAACTATATCAAGGACGTTATATACGACTGGTATGGAAATATAAAATCATCATTGCTGTTGATTAGTGGGTGAATTCTCTGAAAGATTGAGTTTTAACTGTAAGTCAGATAACGTTCAGCTTGTTTGGGCCCTGAAAACAGCTTGCATCCATCGGCGTGGGGTTGGTGTGGAGACCTTCTGTCTGATCTGGTGCGGAGGCACCCCTCCACAGAGTCTGTGTTGCAAAGATCCCTTTCCCTTCTCGAAGCTCGGAGAGAATAGTTTGGTAGGGTGTGACCAGAAGATATGACCGACACTCAGTACTGGCAGACGCTCATATAATCAGGCTCATTCCGATACCATTAGCATTGGGACTCTTCGATGGTTGGTGAAGTTGGGGCCACAGAGCGTATTGGAATGTTTTGTGTGCTGTGATGTCGGTTTCTGACTAAAATCAACTGAATAATATTAATATTATATGTGGATTGAATAATAATGTTGTAAATGAATATTTAGAAGGCGATTACGTTACTTGACGAATTCATTAAATAATTTTGTTATGCACGACTAAAACAATTATATTAACAATTACTTTGATTATTAAAGAATAAGTTTTTTTTTAAATGTGTAATTAATTAGTTCAATAATTACCTAACGAATTAATTAAATAAATTACAAAAAAGGTTAATTAATACGTTACAAATGAATTCGTGACGAATTGTTAAATAAATTATGTAACAAATTAGTTAGGAAAAACACATAAAGACATATTTAAGCAATTTCGTTAATACTGAATTAAACGATTGTATGACGAATGAGCTATCCAATTACCTAAATAATGAGTGGAATTGTCTAGATAATGTTCGCTTGTTTAAATGTCGTTGGCTTCCCTTATTTTTTAAAGTTCTGTCAGATGTGACTGCGCTACCGTATGACAGAAGACGGTACCTAGTGGAGTATTTGCTTTCTATTAGCGCCAAATGTTGGGCGGCGTTCACCAAACCCGATACTCACGTGGTGCCAAATGCTTCGGTAGGAGGTGTGCAACTGGAAGGGTACAAGTCGTATCCTGTTGCGAGGAAATGTAATCTAAATACTAAATGTCATGACAGGCAGACCAGGTCCAAAGCGTTGATCGGCAACTGGTCTGGGATCAAAGCTCCGACAGGCGGACAGTTAAGACAGCTTCTGCAAGTTTTCCTGTTCCATATGTATTGGTGTTAACCTTTCCTCTGGAGTAAACTTGGCAGGCCGAGAGAGGGATTATACTGAATGGGTAATGCATAGTCTACAATGGAGGGCAACTATCATAAATGGAATAAAGACAAAGGAGAAAATGATTGCAGATAAAGCACACACAGAGCGTGAGAGACGTAAGATGGTGCAAAATGGTGGAAGTGACCATGCTTTCACATGCACCTACTGTGGGCAAACATTTGCAGCAAGAATTGGCCTTACCAGCCACACTCGCCACCGCCATGGATCGTAGTTATTAAGCCTTTTTGAAGCACAATGTACCAAACTATCGTCTGTCAAGACGGAAAGGTCTACAATGCAGCCCAGGGTTGTACAATGAAGAGGTTAAGCACAATAACTATCGTCTATCACGACGGCAAGGTGCCGGCAGCCTTCCCTATTTAATTACAGCTGAAGACGTGTTAATACCGGCACCTAACATTATCAAGCACACTGTCTGACTGACAATCCGCCCGCAGGACAGGTAGATTGACACGATACTGCTAATTCACACGATCCAGACACCAGCAGCCAAGAGATGATGTACATTTCGCTCTACTAATGTCAAATAAGTTATATCTAGGAAGCACAAGGTGCCTCGTACAGATATGCCTGCAGGCTAACTAACGTTAAACTCAAGACGTATGTCAGAGACTTTGCCTAATGATGTACGTGGGAGAAAGCAGCCTGGAATTAAAACTTTGATCAGAGAGCTGTTGGAATGCTCAAATTACTTTCAGCAGTAAATGTATATGTACTTTCGCGTAATCTTTACAATGTAATGTGTTTATGGTTTATTACGCACACTCAGGTGTTCTGTTTCACATAACGAGAACTGTGTTAATCTGGACTATGACTGTATTCTTCTCCTCTTCTTCTTCTTCTTCTTCTTCTTCTTCTTCTTCTTCTTCTTCTTCTTTTTCTTCTTCTTCTTCTTCTTCTTCTTCTTCTTCTTCTTCTTCTTCTTCTTCTTCTTCTTCTCTTCTTCTGCTTCTGCTTTTTATCTCCTTCTTCTTCTTCTTCTTCTTCTTCTTCTTCTTCTTCTTCTTCTTCTTCTTCTCTTCTTCTTCTTCTTCTTCTTCTTCTTCTTCTTCTTCTTCTTCTTCTTCTTCTTCTTCTTCTGCTGCTTTTTATCTCCTCATGGGGCTATGGTCATCAAACAATAACAACTCACACCAAGCGATTGTAGACTAGTTTATTATTGGTTGATTTTCTACGGGATGAGGCGGTCAATCTCACACCAACCCTCCTTAGTAGCATCCAATGGCAAGTATGGGTGGTTTACATTGTTACTTCTTCTTCTGCTGCTGCGTTCATCAGGAGATTTGTTTTTTCGGACGTGATTGCGTTGTGCCTGTTTACAGCAGAGCTGCGTTCTTGCGCCGTTTGGCCGTTACGCCCGACTTCTGCTGGCATTTGTTGACCGGGTTAACCTTCCCGGGGGTTTCTTAGGACGTTTCACTCTCATTGTCGTGGTGTTAACCCCCATCCCAGCTGGCCCACTTAGAACAGCCGAAGACATCCCGGTCAGCCCTCAAGGGAAGGCAGGGGCAGACCATGGGCATTCCCCGTCATCCAAGGAGACTTCCATAATTGCAGAGCCGACACACCGCGCTCTGGTACTGGGCTCACCCAAGGAATCGTCACGTCCTGCACATGACTGCTTAGCCTCACTTCCATATATTGGGCCTTCCGTTCACCACAGGCTGGTCCTCCGGAAACCAGAAGAATGCAGTCTGCAGATGACATCCACACAGTGAGCTTTTGATTCGGAAATTCCACGTAATGGATGTGCTATCCAAGAAATAATCAATTTCGTGCCACTACGGACACTTTTCCATCTTTTATGAAGCCCACACAGTTAACTTTCTATTCGAACTTTCCATGTAATGAATTTGCTATCGAAGCAATATTCCATTTCGTGCCACTTGGACGCTTTTCCCACCTTTTATGACGCCCACACAATGAGCTTTTGATTCGGACTTTCCACGTAATGGATTTGCTAGCCAAAGCAATATTCCATTTCATGCCTCTGGAATGTTTGTGTAACCGACATACCTGTGGAATGAAGTTGGCAGTCTAAGTACTTTTTCATGCACCTTTAGATGACAACCTGAATGTAGTTAAAGTAAGCCGCGGTCAACTTGAGTTTGTTGATATCTCCATAGAACTTGTCCTTAAATGAAGCAGGCGTGGGCCAAAATATATTTCTGTTCTGCATATACTGGGCACCCCTGCAAGAAATGTTTAGCTGTCATTTTACCAGTTCCACAATTACATTCATCGGTATCTCCTATCTTGATTCATCCAGCTGGAATCAATACTGTTGTTGATGCCACAGTATAACTGTGCTATTTTCCTTGTATTTTATTCATATCGGACTGTTTGCACACCATTTGGCAACACAAGCTTTTGTAGCCCAAGAGCACCTTTCTAAAACCGTTTCAAACCACCATTTTCGTTTCTTTTATGTCAACAAGAAACTGTTGTTTAATTTAATTTTTATTGTGTGTTTTATTTAGCTTATTATATGTTTGTGTTGTCCTGTTCTTGACAAAGGTCGTAGAACCGAAAATTCGATCGTGCCGTGTTTTCTTATAATACTTATTGTTTTAGTTTAATACTTCAGTATTATATATTTATTGATTGTTGATGTTTTTTGATAAGTGGCACTTTGTTTTCATCTGTGTAAGATGGAGTTCTCAGTAAGGTACGTACACCGTTTCTGTGTCTAGTATGTCTCGTCTTTTCGCAGGAACTAAGTATACCTAATTGTTTGCAATTCATATTGATATATCCTGCTGCAGCCGCTGCTTTTTCTTTCGCTTCTTAGTTGTACACAATTTGGAATTTAGTCTTCATTTAGTGACAATTTAGAACAATTAGTGACAATTTAGAACAATTAGTATAATGAGTCACATCACAAAGATTTGGCTAAGAATTATCATGCAAAGAGTAAGGAAGAAAATACAACCTGAAATAGGGGAAGAACAA
>JACEFZ010014461.1:0-42945 GCA_014155875.1 Cepaea nemoralis
TTTTAAAAAAAAATTTCCCCATTTCAAATGAATCATAACCCCAAATTTTTTTTTTTTTGCTTTTTGAACGTTGATTAAAAATTATTATGTGGCACAAATATAATTTCCCAAAGTGTTTACAACATTGAAAAACACTGCTTCACCCAGGGTGCTTTAACCACCACAAAAATTATGATACATTAGAAATCTTTTTGGTTTTCCTGTGCTGATGGAATAAGAAAACTCCTTGTCTTTTTATGTATCAAAAATCTGATTGACTTATTACACGTTACACTAATGTTTTACAGTTTTTGGCACATTAAACATAGTTTTCTTACCATTGCACTAAGTATACTTAGCTTCATAATCTTAAGTTACTCACCAACTTCTAAGTCACTACTGATTGAGTTGAGCTACATAAGAAATATAATGTAAAACTAGGTCTAATGCTTATACATAAGTTGTTTAGCTGGGAGAAAAATAAAACTCACTGTGGTTTTATTAATTGACAGTTTATCCATAGGCTATGATAACCGAATATATTAATTAGTTTCTACTAAATTAATTTCTTAAGAACTAACCACATGGGTTTTCGACACATTGACTTACCACCAACTTCTCGAAAAGGTCTCACTGACTACCTAATTATAAAATAAATAGTGTGTATACCTTATTCTAAGAGAATGACTTCCAACACGACGGCGACAGCTTTCTGAATCTGAATGCGATGTCGTAGGCTGAGGCTTTCCTCCTTTTTATTCACAATACTAAGTTATATTTGAATATTTGATTGGGAGGGTGCTGTCACTGCAGCATCTGCATCTGATCTTCCTGCCTCGTGTGTGTGTGTGTTGGTAAAAAAAAACAAGCCATTTTCCGTTCGTTCTTCTTTTTATGTGACTTTCTCCGGTTCAAGTTTTTGGTTGAATGTCGCTGTTGCTTCGTGTTATCGTAAATTTAGGATTGTAGAAGTACGAAACAAACCAGCTCTGTTGCGGTGTCAATACTCAATTATTGTACGGGGAAATATTCACAGCACCGTTACGGCTTGTGAAAAAATATATTACATATCTAAAAGGCGCCACATGTGGAACAGGATGAACGCTGTCAGAATTCAGGTTAGATAGCAGACGGTGCGAGGATACACAGTCTTAAGGAAAGGACGCTGTGGTGACAAGCCTTTATCATCTGCAAGAATATACAAACCGTGGAGATGATACAGCAATGTCCACATAACTACGTTGAGACATAATGTAATACAGTGGTTCTCAACCGATGATTACTTGATATTGTTTTTCCCTCCTGATTATTTCAAGATCACGTTAATACAAGAACCGATTACTTGATATTGTTTTTCCCTCCATACTTTACGGTTCTGTACTTTTCGCCCTTCTGAAATTTGTTTTATAACGTAAGTAGACCCAGAAATCACGTTTTATGTAGACGTCTAGACTTGTTCTAGTATGTGTTGCGGGTGGGGGAGATTTATAATGAGGAAATACGAAAAAGGGGGGGGGGGGGTGACATTCTGAACATATGGTGAAGGGGTGCATGGACCAAAATAGGTTGAGAACCACTGATGTAATTGAACCATGTGAAATACAAATAAGCATAACGTTATAAAGTATGTCTTTCGCAAGTAAAAGGCTCCACATGTGAAACAGGGTGAACACTGACAGAATTCAGGTTATAGAGCAGACGGTACAAGGATACACAGTCGTGTGGGGGAGGGAATTGTCCGATTGAAAACTAAGGAGGAGAGAGGATTAGCAAACTAGAGGAAGGGACGAGGCAAAAAGAGACGATAGAAGTGGGGGAAAATGAAAATTCCATGGCGGACAGTGTAAACCTAAGGTGGGGTTTCGTACTGGATGCATCCACAACGTGTGAGTTTATTTCCGTGTAACCCGGGAAAGTAACCCGGCCAACAAATGCCTGAAGAAGTCGGATGTGTCGACTAAAAGGTGCGCATATCGCAGCTATGCTGTAAACAGGCACAACGTTATTACGTCTAAAACAACGTTCCGAACGAAGACAGAAGAAGAAGTGTAATTCTGTTCACGATAATATTAAGATGGGGATTAGGAACGTGAGACCATATTCAAAAACGGATGTCCGGACAATTACGCGATAGGACCTCGGTGGACCACATGAAACCGAAATGCTCCTATGTCGAGATCGATGAATATTGCCCTTCAGTATGTAGGATTGTAAGAATAGTATAATAGGGTGACAGGTTTATGAACGAGACACATATAAACATCTCTTTATCTGTGGAACACGAACACAACGAATCGTTGCCGTTTCTAGATATCCTAATGAGACGTAGAGCAGATGGCACAATTCAAAGATCGGTATACCGCAAAGAAACATGGACTGGCCAATACTTAAATTTTCAGAGCTTCGCACCTGTCCAGTACAAACGGGGCTTAGTACGGACCCTGTTTGACCGTGCTAGGAAGATATGCACCCAGGTCACACTGACAGAGGAATTTAAAACTCTGAAGAATGCCTTAAACCTGAATGGGTACTCCACAGGATTTATAAAGCGCCACTGCCAACAGCCCAAACCGAAATCAGAAATAACTACAGTCCCTAAACTCAAAGTATTCATCCAGCTAACCTTCCGAGGAGATGACGTAATGCAACGTCTGCGGGACTGGCTCACCACAGCAGTCGAACGAACATTCTGTGCTGCAGCTCTAGTCATCAGGTACAGAAACACACCGATCCCAGTCCCAGCAGTAAAAGAACCTGTAGCTTTGTACGCCAAATCAAATTGTATTTACCAATTTACATGCAGATGCGAGGCCATCTACATAGGCAGAACTGAGCGACAGTTACATTGCAGGATTTCGGAACATATTCCGAATTGGTTGGACAAGATACTACACACAGAAGATGGTAGCCTAGGCAGGCCGACACACCGGAAAAGTCTGGCTTTATCGGTTGGGAGACACGTGTTCGAGAGTGGTCACGTGGTTGAAAGAGACAGTGCCTTCCGTGTGTTGTTCAACACACAAAGTAGTCGATTGTTAAAGTTTGCTGAAGCTATTCTAATCAACCTTCGTAAGACGTCCTTGTGTAAGCAGAAAGACATGTTAGTCAGTTTAAAATTACCGTGGTAGACAATCGACATTACTGTGCGAACATGTGTATATTTAAGTTTGAAGGATTTATCTAATTAATTCACGTAAGTTGTGTGATTTCTGCAGTATGTACCTGACGAGATGCAGCGAATTATGCCAGGCAATAAATCGTGCAATCTATTGTTTGTGTCTTCGTTATTCAAATTCATCACGGGAAAACATTGTTTTGAATAGTATAATATTCAAGAAATATCCATAGATTTACGGAGTTTTAAACTAAGAGAAAAGCTGACTGAGTGGTATAGCAATATAGCCTTACATATAGGTAACTGGTTATAGAGGAGTCGTAACATACGCACCTTAACTCCCACTGTACACTATAACATAGACTGGCAGATGATATAGCAGACGATCGAGAGTCTTTCCTTAAGATAGTGTTGAAAGCCATGTTCTGCAGAGAGCTTGCTAGGTTATGTTGAGAATGTATTAGTTGGAGTTTACAGAGAATATACATTAACTACAGGAGTTCCAGGCATGCCCTGAAGCTTCGTTCCCCTGGATACGATTAGCAAACATTGGGTTTTGAACACAGGTTGAGAAAGAAGCAATCTGAAATAACTTAGTCTTCTCTTTCTGATAGTTCATGCCTTGTGGCGTTGGCTATCATGTCTGTCCATCACCGTCTGTCTCGTGCACTGTCAATCATCTCTGATGACGATGTTTGTTCCATGCCATGATGTCAAATTGTCCAGCCCCGAGAAGGTTAACCTGGTCAACAAATGCCCGTAAAAGTCGGATGTGTCGGTCTAACGGCGCAAGAACGCAGTTCTGCTGTAAACAGGCACAACGCAATCACGTCCGAAAATATAGAAAAAAAAAAAAAACACTCTCCGAATGAATGCAGAAGAAGAAGAAATCTCATCTCATCATGTTCCTCTTGTACCTTGCGGTGTCGACGTGAAGTAAAAACAGCGGGAGAGAGTGCCCGCTTATGGGCTTCATGTATCGATATTCCCATGGACTCTGTTATTCCCTGTGTCCATCGTTTACGTGGTCGGCCTCTTCCTCTGCTTCCCTCTGGTCTGTAGATCATTGCTTGTTGTGGTGTACTGTTAGTTGGTAACCTATTTGCACCACCAAACCACTTGACCTGCTGCCTTCTAACAAAATCTAGTGCTGCTTTAACCCCCACTTTAGTCCTGATTTCTTTATTTTTGATCTTATCTCTTCTTGAAACATTGAGAAGAAATTGTTCAGCATATTCTCTCTTGGTCTCCCCGTTTCTCTCTCTCTCTCTCTCTCTCTCTCTCTCTCTCTCTCTCTCTCTCTCTCTCTCTCTCTCGCGGGTGTATGCGTGGGTGGTGGAGAATATGTGGGTGGGTGTGTGCGTGTCGGTTATGGGATGTGTGGGGGATGTATGTGTGGTTGGGGAAATGTGTGTGGGTGGGGGATCAGTGGGTGAGTGGCGGCATGTATGTTTGTTTGCCTGAGTCTGTGTGAGTTCGTGGAGGTATGTGTGGTGGGTGGGGATATGGTGGGTGGGGGATGTGTGGGTGGCTGAGGGATGTGTGGGTGGCTGCGGGGTGTGAGGGTGGATGGGGGATGTGTCTCACAACATTGCAATATGCACTGTTTATGTTTACAACTTTAATTTGACAATGTTTTTTTTCCCCCCCATGTGAATGTACCTTGCGTAATATGCATTGTTTATGCTTACAAAATCCATTTGGCAATGTTTTTTTTTCCCTATGTAAATGTAACATGCACATTTGATGAATGAAAGATGAGTGATCGAAAGGGCCGAATGTAAGACGGGCCTGCGTGCCCAATTTGTTACCCTTTTAAAATAAAGTCTGTTCGTTCGTTCTCTCTCTCTCTCTCTCTCTCTCTCTCTCTCTCTCTCTCTCTCTCTCTCTGTCTCTGTCTGTCTGTCTGTCTGTCTGTCTGTCTGTCTGTCTGTCTGTCTCTCTCTCTCTCTCTCTCTCTCTCTCTCTCTCTCTCTCTCTCTCTCTCTCTCTCTTGGGAAATGTATGTATGCTTGGGGTGTGGGTGGATGGGATGTGTGGTTGGTGGGAGTGTGTGTGTGTGTGGGAGGGGGAGATGTGTAGGTGTGGGGATGTGGTGGATGGGTGGGGAATGCATGTGTGCCCGGTGTGTGTGTGTGTGTGTGTGTGTGGTTGGGTGGGGGATGTGTGGGGGGATGTGTGGGTGGGTGGTGGATGTGTCCCATAGCATGGTAATATGCATTGTTTATGTTTACAAAATTCATTTGACAATGTTTTTTCCTATGCACTACTGATGAACGAAAGATGAGTGATTGGAAGGGCCGAATGTAAAACGGGCCTGCGTGCCCAATTTGTTACCCTTTGAAAATAAAGTCCGTTCGTTCGTTCGTTCTTTCGTTCGTTCGTTCTCTCTCTCTCTCTCTCTCTCTCTCTCTCTCTCTCTCTCTCTCTCTCTCTCTCTCTCTCTCTCTCTCTCTCTCTCTCTCTCTCTCCTCCCCCCACCTCACTTTTCCGATGTGACGACATACTTCAGTTTTCCCCTTGTCATGACATGTCTAAAGAATGTGGACTGTCTTCTCCTGATCCAAGTTGCTATCTGTCGTTGTGGATTAACTTCTTTCAAGATATTTTCATTTCTCTTTCCATCCACCCACGGTGTTCTCATCATTCTTCTTTAAAATCATACGTTCGCTGTTTCCACATGTTTCCCACTTGTGTGCTGTTTGTCCATGATTCGCTTTCGTACATCAGGACTGGTTCAGTACAAGCTCGTAAGAACTCTCCCTCACCCCGATTGACACAGATAAATACAACTTGATCTATCTACAAATATACGCTGCATAGCCCATGGCTAACTTTATGAGGAGGCGTCATATAAAAAGAAATGTATTCCCGACATTTTTGGACGCCGTACGAAGAATCAACCATCGCCATCCCACACGTTCTGCAAATTACCTTCCTTAAGGTCTATTAGAGACACGAGCCAGCGGTTAACTATGCAGCTTCAACGCTAGAATTTCTACCTTTTTATTTTTTGTTCACTTCTCGACAATTTTTTCCTTCTTAATTTCCTCCTCGCGCGAATATTAGAAGCGTAGATTTAATCTTTTCGGGGTCGCAAGGTGCGTTCAAAAACCTGATGGCGTTTGTCGGATCTTTCAATTTGGAGAGAGAAGTTTAGAAATGATGAGAAGTTCCGCGTCTAATTGGACAGTCTAACAGGCAACCTGGAATCTCTATTTGTGAAAGCCGGATTTCACAAACAAGTAGCAACCGGTGGTTTTAAAATAATAATGAAACCAGATGGTTTTCTTTTTTGGAAGGGGGTGGGGGGTGGGGAGGGATGGAGGGGTCTGTTTTAAATCGAACCTGCAACTGTTGCATGAGCGAGTAATGAATATGTGGATGATGTTCATCGATGTGTGAGCTTCTGGTGGTGAGTGGGTCTATATGTCTACAGGAAAGAAATGATATGTATATCATGATGGTACGGAAGTGAATCATGGATAATTAGAAGATTAGTTTGAAATTATGTGGGGGTGGGGAGAAATGGTTTGGAAGAAGAATGAAGACGGATAAAAAGAGTAATGAGTATATCTTGTGAGAAGTTAACTCTCAAAGAGAAGGAGACAGCCCACATACTTTGGACATGTAATAAAAAGTGGAAAGCTGGAGTTTATCGTCACAACGGGAAAGTCGGACAGGTAGGTCGGGCAGAGGGAGACCAGGAGGGAAAATGCTGGATGGTTTGACTTCTTGGCATGAAAGAACATCGGTATCAGGAAATGATTGGCAGCACAAAGACAGAAGGCTGTGGATAGACATGATTATCAACTCCAGGCGGCATCAACTCTAACAGAAGAAGGAAACTCACATTCAACAAAGAAGACTTGAAAATGTCACAACCTGTAAATATCTTCTTTTTTTTTAGTTGCATATCCTTTACAGGATGCGACAGTCAATCCTAGCGTGCTTTTATTTTTTTTTATTTTGCTGTTCGTGATTTATTGTCAATTTTACATTCAATAGTTTGCCATTGCATTCTGAACGACCGGCGCTCATACATTTGTTTGGGAACCATCGCAAGGTGCTCTGCTGCCCTCGCAACTGTGTTTCCAACGCGGTATGCGGGATTACGGCACTTGCTCGCTTTGAACCCTAACGTAGTCTACACACAATATTTCTAGTAGCGTTGGACTGCATTTTCCGCGTTGGTTAGCTTTCCCTCGCCACCAGGCGAACCCACTCTGAATTCAAAGGTACTTGTAATTTATTTCCCCAAGTCAAGGACGAGAAGTCAACATTTTAGTCCAGCTGACCAGTGTAGATTATTAATGATAAACGTGGCGCCTGATAGCTTGTACAAATATATATTCTTTTGTAAAGAAACAATTTATTTTATACTCTACATATAAAATGAGTGGAATTTTTTTTTAGAGTAATAGGTGAATTTGTCGGCTCCGTGGCGAAGAGTTTGCGTACGCTGTTCGTGATCCCGCATACCCGGGTTTCGAAACATAACTGCACGCGATTTGGCAGCAGGCCGCGTTGCGTTGCTTTTTACGAAATGATATGGAGACCGGTCGTTCAGAAAGCAATTGCAAACTACTGAACGTAAACTTGTCAAAAGATCACAGCAGCAAAAAATGCTGGTGTTGACTGCAACGTCCTGTAAAGGATATGAAACTAACTAACGTTTAATAGATGAATTAGAAATCCAAGTCTCCTAACATGCGATGAGTGTCCAGGATTCATATAGATGGAAACGAATAGACACCACCAAAAATTGGTTAAACATGATTTCCATAGGTAAGATGCTCTTTCATAAATACACATCACCTAACAAATACCTGGGGCAACGGAATGACAAAGAATATGGTCTGGCTGGTTCTGCCATTCTTGTCAGTCCATCAATGGACCAAGCAGACATCATAAATGCCGCCACATATCTCGATAGATCAGCATGGCCGATTGGATAAGAGCTCTGTTTTTAAACACCTGGTGTGTTTAAACATCTGATGCTGAGGTTGCGGGTTCAACTCCTACAACGGTCATTTGGACTAAAATGTTGAGTTCTCGCATTTGACTTGAGCACGTAAATTACAAGCACCTCTGGAGTCGGGGTGAGTTCGCTTCATGGCGAGGGACAATGGTAATATGGAAAGCTGATCCACATGCAAAAATAGTAGTAGCACGTGTGTTGATTACGCTCGAGTTAAAAGAAACAAAAACAAACAACAACAACAAAAATTCGTGGAATTAATGATTTCAGTGACGTAGGTGAGCTGCCTCCGTGGCCAAAGAAGAACGCTATTCGTGAGCCGCTTACGAGGAGTTCTAAACGCAGCCGCGACCGATTTGTGCAGCAGACCGTGTCGCGTTGTGTTATAAAATATTGGTATGGGAACCTATCGTTTAGAAAACAATGGCAAACCACTGAACGTAAAATTTGCCTAGTACATCAACAGCAGCTGAAAATGCTGGTGTTGACCGCAACGTTCTGCAAGGGATATGCAACATAAAAAATGGTGAGATAACGGTGTTGCTCAGAATGTGAGAAACTGGGGAAAGCAGGAAGTTGCAAGATTTGAAGGCTGATTACGGGAACTCAATAAAACTTGTCTACCAACACCGAACTTGAGTTTCAGTGGCCACAGCGCTTGTCAACATTCCCAGGAGGAGATCTGAACACCCATGAATTAGTCCTGTATTCAATGAAGATAGGCAAATTAGATGAGTTTGTCCTATCATTACGTGTTGATTTATCTAGAAGTTTTTTTTTATTATCTGCATTTGATTTAGCGTAGTTCACTTTGAAGCTTGAGCGTAGTCCAAATACGTATTACTATTAGGAGTTGCAACTATTACTAAATTTAGTTACATGTCCTTCACAGGATGTAGCAGTCAACCCCGGCCTTTCGGCTGTTCGTCATTCCTGGGTAAGTTTTACGTTCAGTAGTAAACACCGATCTTCGTAGCGAAGGGTTACGGACGGGATTTGTAATCCCATGTACACCGGTTCGAAACACAGCGGCGCTGTTTTTTTTTTCTTTCGAAAAAGGTATACGTGCCGGTCGTTCAGAAAGCAATGGTCAAACTACTGAACGTAAAACTTGCCCAAGAATCACGAACAGCCAAAATGCTTGGTTTGACTGCTACGTCCTGTGAAAGACATGCAACTAAATTAATTATTATTACTACTGATTATGCTTGAGGGTTAGATTTCCGTATTACCAGTGTCCCTCGGCATCATGCGAACCCTATGAAGTACTAGTAATTAACGTCCCCAAGTCAAGGACGAGAAGTCAACGTTTAAGACCAACTGACCGGCAGGTGGAACGAACACCACTACACCGCCGTCAAAGAAGAAAGTGTTCACATCTCAGCTACGCCGATCTCTGGCTGAATCAATTATCGACAAACAGCATAATTGAATATATTAACAAAACGGTACGCCATAGATTTTTATGGTGAGCTTAGGGTGGCTGAGTGTGATAACACGTTATCTGACGTCTACAATATGGAACAATGAGATCTCGGAGTTATGCGATGACGAAGCACCCTACACATCCACTGATGACGTCGCCAAAGGCGCCTGGTCTTTGAAACTATGTCAGCGTGTGAGTATCAAATTACTAAGACACAATATGGCAATATACCGGGTGTTTGTAACGTCTCACAAAAAATGTACTAACAATTCTTTAAATTAGTTACAATAGTCACTGCTGTGTTCTAAAGCTGTCTTGGGGAAGCTGGAAAGTACCAATGAAGTATTCATTATAACAGGTGTTGGAAATGTCCACCATGGGCTTCAAGACATGCCCGTACACGTCTCTTCATATTATCAAATACCGTCTGCAACGTATTTGTTGTTATTTCTGTGTGTATCGGCCGCCATTTAGAAACATCTGTTCAACCAAAAATCATCTTTCTTACATTGATAACACCATTCTGTTTGGAGTGCAAAGAATTAATCCAGCAGACGACATCCAATTCGCTGCACTATTGCTTCACGATGGACTGTGGAGGAAACTTTTTTTTATGACGTCATGTACTTCATTTTTCAAATTTGTTCTACATTCAAAGTGTAGTGAGACTTTACGAACACCCTGTACTTTATTCACCAACACGCTGAAGGTAGGATATGAACAAAGGCAGCGGCAATAGACAAAAACAACAAATGTAAGCAGCTAAACGAAACCGGTAATGAGCAATAAACAGTATACTGTGGTTGCTAAAAATACTACAGTAAGATGGATGGACAATAGCAGCAAGCAGACAGCTGGTCCCTGAACACTCTGAACGATGATCCTGCAGCAACACAGGTGAAAAGACACAAACAGGATAAGATGCAATAAGATATGACAAGTTAAGATAAGTTTTCGAAGAGACGCTTTTATTATATCTGGTTAGCTCATGGGTTACCAAATTGTGTTCTAGGGGCCTACAATGTGATAACGATATTTTGCTCATGACTATATGTCCGCCGACTAGTACAGTCACTGAATATTGAATAAGGTTGGCTATTAAAGACGATAAAACAAAGGAAATTGAGATATTTTGGTTACTTGAAGCGTCATGAAAGTTTGAAGAGAACAATAAGGTAGGGGTAAATGCCCGGGAAGAGAGGAAGAGGAAGGCCAAAAGAGAAGATAGGCGCAGTATGTGGCAGAAGATCTTCAGATGGGTGTATCGGACTCGGGACATCTTGCTTATGACCGAGAAGTTTTCCGGAAGATTGTTCTGGGAGCGAGGTTCTGCTAAGGACATGCTACTGAATGAATGAATGATTGAATGAATGAATGAATTAAGGAGGAATGAATGAATTAATGAAAGAATAAATAAAGTGATGAATGAATGAATGAATGAATGAATGAACGAACGGATGAATGAATGAATGAATGAATGAATCGTTTATTGTTAAGAGGGGACAAGAGACGTGGCTGAGAGATTATTGTGTCCGCCTCGGGTTTAGAAGGTTCAAGGTTCGATCTCAGTATGGGCCTGGGAATGTATCCAAGAACTATTGGTACCTAATGGCAAACTGCTGAACGTAAACTTACCAAGACATCAAAAACAGCAGTGCTGGTGTGATCCTAAAAATTCTGCTCAAGATTTATGGAGACAATTGGAGGAAAGGTGCTAGTCACGGCGCTGGAACTCCAATTAACTCTCCCCACGACGCCTAACGGCATAAGTGGAAGAAACAACAACAACAACAACTGAATATTGAATAAGGTTGGCTATTAAAGACGATAAAACAAAGAAAATTGAGATATTTTGGTCACTTGAAGCGCCATGAAAGTTTGGAGAGAACTAAATAGGACTATATGTACAAAGAGGCATAAAAAAAAAAAAAATTAAACTAAATATGACAATCCAGTGTCATTCTGACTGACACTCTCATTGTGTTTCTGAGTCACTCTGCTAATTCAGCACATTATCATCTTCCTGCTGATCGACTGTTTTCAATAATTCAATTAATCCAGGTGATCCATAAACCATTTCCACAATTCTCATCTTACATGCTAATCTGATATACGCAGAGTTTATAACGAGAGCTGGTAACATCCGTTTTCGTAACTTACTCAACAACAATCCAGCTGCACCAAATAAGCGCTCTACTGCTGCTGATGACATTTGTTTTTTCTTTTTTCCCCCCGCATATCTTATTTATAGGATATCGCTGTCAACACCAACATTTTACCACTGTTGTTGATATCTTGGCAAGATTGCGCCCAGTAGTTTGCCATTTCTTTCTGAGCGACCGGCTCGCATATTCCCGTAAGTAACCAACTGGTATGGCCAAAATAATTTTCGCACTTGCTTTTAGCAGTGGAGACCTATGTTCATTTTCCCAATAATTCAATGGTTGTGAAGTTGGTTGCAGTAATTTTTGAAACATGCTGACTTCATCTCTAGACATTTGTTTCTGGGGTCATCAAACTTAAGTGCTTTGTTTGGTGGAGGATTAAATAAAATAAGTCAAAATCACTTTTCGGCTTTTGTTCTCCAATTCCTGCTACTTTACATATAGCAGATGATTTAGAAGAAAGATTTAAATCCTTGCTGAATGAAATAACAGTTGAAACAACAGACTTAGAAAAAGCGATCCAATCATTGACCCATTTATTGGTGTCCACATTCCCTTTCATTTTAGTAATAACTGACTTAACCATGTCTTCTGTTGTTGCTGGTGACGCACCAAAATAATCTTATATAATAAAAGCTAGGTGTAATTTATTTATTTATCCGGTGTCCCACCACAAGATAAAGAATAGATACAAATATAAAAAGAAAAAAAAGAAGGATAAAAGGCTTTTAAAAGGTAACACATATACAAAATTAAGGGTAGCTCTGACGTAGATCAAGTTACTATGACATGGCTACTGTTCCATGCTCTCCCATGGGAAATACAAATGTGTGATGTCCCATCCTATCCCATCCCATGAGACCTTTCCCATGGGAATATCATTCCCATGGCCAAGCCTGCTAATTGGAGATCAGGCGCAGAAGATGAAACAGGATGTGTAATGATTTTTCGATGCCGTTTTAGTGAACAAAGATGACAACGACTAACTCTTAATACAAGCGTTGTAAGCAGTGCACACTAGCGCCTTGCCCAGTACGCTATTATTAACTTGACGCTCAAAAACACAACCGAGGCAGCGGAGATCAGAATAAGGAATGTACAAGCACTTGTATTGGAACGCGATAAGTTCGACCTAGGGATCAGTGACCGGCAGAAGGAAAGCTTTAGGTGACTACAGTGTTAGACAGCGCTGCTTCACGTCATTCTCTTCCTTTTGGACGTTGAGATCGAGCCTGCTGACAACGTTAACAAGAATCCCGTCGCGAAAACACGGCCAAATACTAACATACCTCTCCGCAGTTGCGATGTTCCGGAACCGGTCTTGCACACCCCACTGGTTTCTCACCTTTGAGATCTTCTTCTTCTTCATCGTTCCGAGCCATTGAGGTTCTTTGCTGCAGATACAATCCGTCTCCATTCGTCTCTCTGGTGGACCTTCTCTTGCCAGTCGTTGATTCCAAGTGCTTGTAGATCTGTATATGTATTATCTCTCCACCGCCTTCTTGGTCTACCTCGGGGTCTACGGTCATTTATTTCCTGAGTGTAAGCAAGTTTTGTTTCCCTATTATCTTCCATTCTTTCTATATGCCCCAGCCATTGTAGTCTATTAGCCTTCATGATACCAGTGATTAGCGGGGACTTAAACAGATCATAAATGTCTTTGTTACTTCTTCTTTTAACACCTTTGAAATAGCAGGAGAAATTTGCAACACATAGTACTTCCATGCGGGGTTGGTAGACATGTCACCACAGGAACTCACTAACGCCTTTGTATTGTTCAGACGACCTTAATACCAATGTGTCGGACTCAAGAATTGTAACTCGGACTTCCAGATGACTCACCAACAACTAGCCATTGTTAAGTACTGCACCGAAATATCAATCGGGGAACCCTTTGAGGCCACCAAGACAGTTTATCAATAACCACTCATGTATTAATTGGCGCTTATAGAAATAGAAGAGAGAAGTAGAGATGAGAGGATACACTAGACAACATAAAAATTTAAAGCTGTAATAGGTCTCAGAATTTTATATTACACCAGAATAGATCTCATAATGTTATGTTACACCAGAATAGATCTTATAATTTTACATTACACCAGAATAGATCTCATAATTTTATATTAAACCAGAATAAGTCTCAGAATTTTATATTAAATCGGTTTCGAATCCCGGCCGGTAACTATAGCTTTCAATTATTATACCAATTTACATGCAGATGCGAGGCCATCTACATAGGCAGAACTGAGCGACAGTTACATTGCAGGGTTTCGGAACATATTCCGAATTGGTTGGACAAGATACTACACACAGAAGATGTAGCCTAGGCAGGCCGACACACCGGAAAAGTCTGGCTTCATCGGTCGGGAGACACGTGCTCGAGAGTGGTCACGTGGTTGAAAGAGACAGTGCCTTCCGTGTGTTGTTCAACACACAAAGTAGTCGATTGTTAAAGTTTGCTGAAGCTATACTAATCAACCTTCGTAAACCGTCCTTGTGTAAGCAGAAAGACATGTTGGTCAGTTTAAAATTACCGTGGTAGACAATCGACATTACTGTGCGAACATGTGTATATTTCAGTTTGAAGGATTTATCTAATTAATTCACGTAAGTTGTGTGATTTCTGCGGTATGTACCTGACGAGATGCAGCGAAATATGCCAGGCAATAAATCGTGCAATCTATTGTTTGTGTCTTCGTTATTCAAATTCAATTATTATGTTGTCAAGTGTGTCTTCCACTTATATGAGCGTCAAACAATACAATGTTGAGTATGCTTCCCATATTACAAAAGGCTATTTTTGCCACCTCTATTCTTGTTCTAATCTCTACAAGAGATTTCCATCAGATGTTATAACTGTTCCATCATAGTTGTACCGATTCACCTGTTTAAGAATTTTCCCATTTATTTAAATGTTACCTTGCGGTATTTCTGTCTTCTTGGGGCTAATCTCTGATTTCTTACAATACTGACCCCAGCTGGTCAATGTACACAATGACATCATTCACTAAATGCAGTTGATTCCTGTCCATTGCCTACAATCAATACAACATCATCTTTGTTGAAGGTGCGTCACCGGATGGTGATTTCCTTAAATTTCTCATAACATTTTCACTATTTAGAGAAAGAATGTCTGGAGACACCAAATTCTCCAACACATACTTCATTTGATAAGCTGTTACTGATTTACTTCGTTATAAATTTATGGTCACATGTTCTTTTAATAATATGTTTCTGGTAGGTTTAAGATCTTTGCTGTCAATTTTTACATGTACAAGCATTTTCATCATGTTGCTCAGCTCAACTCGAATCAAATACATCAAGCCCAAATACCTGCCTCCCCTCCTTTAAGAGTTTCTTCTTCTTCTTCTGCGTTCATCCGGAGTTTTTGTTTTTCTTTTTCGGACGTGATTGCGTTGTGCCTGTTTACAGCAGAGCTGCCTTCTTGCGCCGTTAGGCCGACACACTCGACTTCTGCGAGCATTTGTTGACCAGGTTAACCTTCCCGGGGTTAAGAGATTCGTATACTGCACATTCAAAATCTCATCATCATCATGGAACAGTCCACCACCTTTACGGGGTGATGACACCATTGTAGAAGCTACTCCCATCCTTTAAGAGATA
The DNA here is from genome assembly GCA_014155875.1 of Cepaea nemoralis. Lineage (NCBI taxonomy): Eukaryota > Metazoa > Mollusca > Gastropoda > Stylommatophora > Helicidae > Cepaea > Cepaea nemoralis. The sequence continues at coordinate 15,291 of JACEFZ010014461.1, forward strand.
AGTATATAGCATATTCAAAACCTCATCATAGTGGAACATTCTACCACTTTCACGGGGTATGCCACACTACTGGGGAAGCTAATTACTTTGAGAACAGAACCTGTGAAAGTAAAGACACTGTCCGGTAATTGAAACTCTGTCAGTTGGAGGCTTCTGAGACGTTCCTTATTTCGCTTGCTTTAGGATTCCCGGCTTCCGTTCTATAACAAGGAGCTGGCTGCACAGACTTAGATTTCAACATGACCGTCCCAAAACGTCTCTAAATCCTTCTAGTATATTAATTAGTTGGTGCTCTACCAGAAAATGATGGACAGTTCAATCCCGGGGGGATAATGATTGACTCCATGGAGGTTTATCGGAAGCTTTACTGTGTTCATGCACGACTTGGCGATATCGCTTCCTGTACAACAATGAGGAGATCCTTGCTTGGCGGCCTTGGCTGACAGCAGTAATCTGCATGGGTGAATAGGAGAACTGTATTTTTGAAAACCAGGCCAATCCTTCGTAGACAAAAGGAGAAGTTGAATAAGAAACCAGGCTTTCCCCGGATCTTGGACTTAACACTGGCATAGTATTGCGTGTGGCACCATGGAAAGAAACAAGGCTGTGGATCATGACCAGGTCACTGTGAAGATCCCTCCCATATGGCAAAGGATTCAGGCTGTTTGTACCACAGTGAACCGGGTTACTTGTAAACTATTAGAATTCACGCTTAGTAAACATATGTTCACACGTACAGCAATTGTCAATGCAACCGGATCCTCCGTATTAGAAAGGTAAATGAGGTCAGCATGGCCGTGTGGATAAGAACGCTTGTTCTTAAACACTAGGTGTGCTGAAACCGAGATAACGGGTTCAACCCCTACACCGTTGATTTGGACTAAAATGTTGCTTTCTCTTCCTTGACTTAGGAACGTAAATTACAAGTACCTCTGAAGCTAGAGTAGGTTCGCCTGATAGGCTATTGACACTGGTAGTAGGGAAAGCTAATCCACATGCAAATATCGGCCCAATGAACTAGAAGTAGCAGCGAATTTATGGATTACCCTTGGGTGTAAAGCGAGGGTGACATAACATGCTGTGGATAAAGATAACGTAACATAACATAACATGTGAGGATGTAACATCACGTAATATAACACAACATGTATGCATGTAACATAACATAACATGTGTTGATAAACATAACGTAACATAACATAAAATGTATGGATGTAACATAACGTAAGACGAATTATATGGATGTAACATAAACTAACACGACACATATAGATGTAAGATAATATAACACACACACACACACACACACACACACACACATATATATATATATATATATATATATATATATATATATATATATATATATTATATATATATATATATAGATGTAAGATAAACTAACACGTCACATATGTCACATAAAATCTTGGAGGTCGATCGATGACAGAATGTTGCGCCAAACGTCTACAAACAGCCGGCATCCTTTAATGTGTGGTTGATCGAGGGAAGACTATCGCGCTATACATCTGCAGGTGGCAGCCATCCTTTGATGTGGTAGACGGACTGTCGGGATGTAGGTCGGCAGGATCTTTTGTTGTGGGGACAAGAATTCTATAGATTACAGACCGGTAAGACTTTTTGAAGTACCGGGGTGATTCCCCAGATGAAAGGGACAGCCAGTCAGTTGTTGACATTAAGTCGGAAACGGAAAGAGAAAAATAGCTTCTAGACTGTCTAGTGTCTGGACAGTTTTGTGACGTCACTCAGACCCAGTATTAAAACCGGTGGGATAAACAACTTTGGGGAAGTCGACCAAATGTTGTGAAACAACTAAGACGTGTGTGTTATTCCGAGTTCGATTCTGGAGAGGGACTACTGTGTCTTCTGTCGATTTACATTGGCGGACATGTTACCTTCGTGTGATTTAGTAGTCCCAATTTTCAAACCGGAATAAATATATGGTAATTAATGAAATAAACCTACATTGGATTATTCTTGGGAATCGAGTGTAGTAATGTGCGTTGATAGAACGTATTATAAGAGCGTCGGCAACAGTAGCCAATCGCGTAGCTTAAACTAGCTGGTGTGAGATATCATTTAACTCAGTGAGTTAAGGACAATGTAGTGGGATAATATTTAGGGAGATTGAGGATGGCTCGGGGGATGAGGGAAATGTCAAATGGAAGGATCTTCCAGTAGGGCATCTGCTGGGTTTCTGCCCTTTTCCTTTAGTCTTTCCTTGTCTTACCATGACTCAGACCGATGCGATGAGCTCCTCGCCCTTATGACAGAGGTTGGTTCTCTGTTATATATATCTGAGTGCTGCCGTCGGCCTACACTCACCTAATAAATGTCGGAATCGGGTTGCTCTCACCAGGTGTGTTCTCTCTTCAACAGATTCCACTAGGTTTACCAAGAAGCTAGAAGAAAAGTCATGGCTCGAGCATTGAAGGCAGAGTTTACTAAGAGGCTTTTGCACTGAGCCCATAACCCAGAGCTGGCCTCTGCTGAGCAGGAAACGGATGGTTATTTAAGTGTGTTTCCTGAGTGATAGTTTACATCACAGTAAAATCAAGACACTGACAATAACACCAGTACCAGGAACTCTGGTAGATATAAAAACCGGGAAAATTAACATTTTGAGTTATAATAGGTGAATTCCTATCATTACCAATTAACAAAGTGTGTTACAATTGGGGAATTCCTATGAACAGTTAAATACTAACATTGAGTTTTCCAAAGTGACAGTAACAGTATTTTTATGATTATCTGATCACAGCATTTTTTATGAACAGAGTAGTTACACTGTGTGTATTAGATTGATGATAAATATTGGACTGTTTCCACAATTGATGACCAAGCATCCGGATTGTCCAAGAGCTATCGGAGGAAGTCGACACTTGACCTGAGAGACACATCATTTGGGTGAGGTCTTCTGTTTATCATATATGGTGCTGTTGTGTGGCCAGTACAGTGATGAAACAGACTTTTCTCCTGAGCTATTCGGTCTGACTCTACATACACACTAGATTATACGACAGACATTCTACACATACACTTTGACATGACACTTTTCTCTATTAAACTAATTTGTTGCTTTTTTTAGAGCCAGTGTTGTGTAGTGTGTTTTGAGAAAAGAATGAGAGGGGGCTTGGTTCAGTAGTAAGAGAGAGAGAGAGAGAGAGAGAGAGAGAGAGAGAGAGAGAGAGAGAGAGAGAGAGAGAGAGAGAGAGAGAGAGAGAGAGAGAGAGAGAGAGAGAGAGAGAGAGAGAGAGAGAGAGAGAGACTGACGGGGTGTTGTGGACAGAAAGCTGGGAGATCCTCAAGATATTGATATAGGGTTAAAAGAATGTCGGTGTTGATTCCCCTCACCCCAGGGACGACACATATATATAATACGACAACATATATATGTTACATCCATATGTGTCATGTTATGTTATATTACATCCACATGTGTCGTGTTATGTTATGTTACATCCATATGTGTCGTGTTATGTTATGTTACATCCATGTGTGTCGTGTTATATTATGTTAAATACATATGTGTCGTTTTATGCTATGTTATGTTACAAACATATGTGTCGTGTTATGTTATGTTACAACCATGTGTGTCGTGTTATGTTATTTTACAACCATATGTATCGTGTTATGTTACATCCATGTGTCGTGGTATGTTAAGTTACAACCATATGTGTCGTGGTATGTTATGTTACAACCATATGTGTCGTGTTATGTTATGTTACAACCATATGTGTCGTGTTATGTTATATTTTGTTACATCCATAAGTGTCGTGTTACGTTATGTTACATCCATATATGTCGTGTTATGTTGTTATGTTACGCTATATCCCCAATGCGCCTCGAGTGTATAAAAGAGCCCTGATTGATTGATTGATTGATTGATTGATTGATTGATTGATTTAGGAACCGACATCACAGCATTCGGTTCATTTCCATAAGCGCTCCGTCCCCATCCTCAGCAGCCAGCGAAGAGTTCCAACACCAATAGTTCCAGTAGCAATCTGATTATATGTCCGTCTCGCCTTTCCTCTGAGCGTCGAGCGTCGGCCAGATCCCCTCGTCACTCCTCGCTGCCTCATTCTTGCCAGACTATGGTGATCCATTTGCTCCTCCGAGGTGTACACGTGCTCCCACAAGGCCGCAACCACGTCTGCCTTGTCCTGCATGAATACTCCACCAAGTTTTGCCGAGCCAGCCAATATGTCCGCCTGTTCATTTCATTCCCCAGCACACCGGCATCCCCCGGAGAAATGATCCAGGTGATGCTTGCCACCCGTGACCTCCGAAGCGAAGCAAGCCACTCTGCATGAAGCCTGCCTGTCCTCACCCTCCTCAGCATGCTTTCTGAGTCAGTTACAATCACGGTGTGTGTATATATCGTGTTCTCCATCCAGCGTAAAGCTGCACTGACCGCCCCCCCCACCCCACCTCCATTCTTCAGCTAGATGTTGTGATATCATACGCCAGGCTCTCCTGCACCAAACGTCGACCATTAGCTTTTGCTAAGAATCCCATAGGCACTTCTCCTACCTCTCAACACCGAACCATCTGTGTATATAATCACATCACCCGGGCGAGCATTATCCTGAATTAGTTGTTGGATTTCCACTTCCGTGGCCCCTGTTGGCTACTCCTTGCACTCCCGGCCCAATGTGATTATAACTCTGCATAAGTCTGACTGCTCCGCTGGCACTCTGACCCACTCCTCTCCTCGCCTAATGTTCTCCAAGATGCACAGCTGTCTGATCGTATCCTTCACCTGAGCCATCTGTCACGATACTAGAGGTCAACGATCCGAAATGTTACTAGAACAACGAACGGCGTCCTCAGCCGCGACATTTTGTTTGTTGAGAGAGCCTTGATTGAACGATCGGAATGATTGAAGATGAGAGCGAAGTCTACGGGAACTAACGGACGACGGAATACGACGAGGTCCAACACCTTGAACACCGATGTATCGCGATAAAGCTATTTCAAGAAACCTTTGATGTGAGAAATGGAGATTCGCGATCACGCCGTATCACGGCCTTTTGTGGTAACGGAGAAGAATATCTGTGGTCGGAGGAAACGAGTAGATAATCATTGATGTCCCGAAATGACCGTGCATCAAAAGAAAAATTCGGGTGTTATTGAGAAACAGATGAAGAGGACAGGGGGAAATTTGTGGAATAAGCCCATATAGTCGTACAGAGCCAGAGTATTAATAGGCTGGATATTCTAGTGGAATTTAGTGTGCTATTTGGCTTCCACGAAAGAAGTGGTGATTTATTCTTGAGTGATTATGGAAAGGGAGTTACGATGTTTCAAGTTGGATGAAACCAACGAGCATTTTGTACTTATGTGCATAAGTAGTCCCGATTCAGCCGAGGATAGTTATAAGGAAGTTGTGGTGTAGAGTATAAATCTAACATAGTGTATTTGAGTGTGAGACCGTAATATTGAGCGTCAGCCGAATTTAGCTGAGAAGTAACGTAGTGGATTGTGTAAAATATCAGTGCACTCGATAGAATAAGTACTATGATAATATAGGATAAGTCTATGATAAGGAGATTCTAGTATAGATGGTTACTGGGATTTCTGAGCTTTCTTATGACATTTCATTCTTCACTTAGTCTTAAGTTATGTGTATAACTCCTATGTCTTATGTCAGAGGTCATTTATCTGAATATATATATGAGTAATAGCTGATAACGGCCATAAGCCTACTCTCACCTCTAATGAGTTTGAGTTAGGTTGATAGCACCTGATATTGTCTTTTCGACAGGTTCCCATGAACGAAGAAATAGCCACACTCCTGAAAAGAAAGAAGGGACTCTAGGCTGGTGTAGTAATACATATCGGCCAGATTGAAGTCTGAAATCTCACATACATGTCAGCAAGTTCCAGAATTAATGGATACATATAAGACATTCTGGCTAAGAGGCTTAAAGCAGAATAAAGTCAACTCCACATAGAACGGATTAGCAATATGGTTCACATGACCATAAGATAAATACAAACAAACTGTAATACCTGAAGTTTTTCCTCTGAGGAATATAACATTCTTGGACTTTAATACAAACAGTGTGTCAGTGGAATATATATGCAGGGTTGTGATTAATCCTACATCCATAGACTATACTTTATTAACTATAGTGGATGTGTAACCATTCCCTGGATTTGAAGAAAAACATTCATAATTTCAACCGGAAAGACATTACATATAAAAGACACACTGTTGTGAAAATACATTTTATTCCCAAAAGTCAAGGATATTGTGAGGACATCTTCATTAGCATTCAGAGAGACACTATACCGGGTGAGCGTAAACAAGTTCTGTGCTGTGGTGACATTATCTGGCCGTTGTGTGATGAGCACAGTGAAATGAATCTTGGACTGTCAATCTTATCTCACCTACAATATAGAACACACCAACAACGTCTTTACATACACTCTATACACACCCATGACACTTTTTATTCAATACATATGTTAGTATTTATTAGAGGACAATGTTGTGTGGGTATGTTCTGAGGGAAAGTAAAGAGGGGTATGGCATAGCGATATTAGAGAGAGAGAGAGAGAGAGAGAGAGAGAGAGAGAGAGAGAGAGAGAGAGAGAGAGAGAGAGAGAGAGAGAGAGAGAGAGAGAGAGAGAGAGAGAGAGAGAGAGTGAATAGAAGATTGGAACCGGGGGTGTATAGACAAAGGTCTGGCAATAGACCCAACATTGAAAGAAAAGGGAAATTGAAGTGTGCTTGTTGATTCTACTGTTCCCCCCCCCCCCCCCGAGACGACAAGCGACACCATCCATGATTTCCCTCTTATCAGTCTCTGACCCTTATCTGCGTCCAGCGCCTCATGCAATGGATGATCTGTGTCTGCAGCTACTCTGAGGTATGCCTTCGCCTGCATCACCTTGTGCCTACCAGCAACAGTCGGCAGACCAAGGATGCAAAGCATACATACTACTGGGGTGTTTCTGGTGCATCCCAGAATGACCCGCATAGTTCGTTCTGTATGCGCTCTAACTTCACCAGCTGACTCTTTGAGACAGTGAGCAGTCCATAATCAATGACTGAGAGGATCAAGTGCTGGTATAGTGTGAAGAGCATTCTCCGCTCTGTGTCCATTGCAGCCATAGTTTTAAGTGCATTGAGTCCCTTTTGAGATCTTGTCACAACCGTCTCCACATGGTCCTTGAAGGACAGACTCCTGTCAAATGTGATTACCAGATACTTCAGTTTTTTCTCTCTGTTGACGCTTCTACCATCTATCGTGAGGCTTGGGACATCATCCCTCACAATCCTGTTGTCCAAAGAGCACCACAAAACAGTTGCCTTTTCAGGGTGGGTGACAGCACTCATTTCAGTGCAACAGTCAATCACTTTTTCTACTTTCGCCTGTAGCTCCTGGGCTGTTTGCTCCATATCTCTCCCCTGCCTATATGCAAGAATATCATCTGCAAATGTTAGTATTCTACCAACCCCAGGTGCTTCTAGGTTTGCAATCTTGCTCGTATACACGTTAAAGAGCACCGGTGAGATTGTAGATCCCCGTGGCAGTCCCGGGGTTAAAATATGTGGCTCTGAGGTCCATGCACCCAGACGGAGAGCAACCCGACGAGAATGCAGGACGGCTGCTATCCAGTTCACCAACCAGGGATTGACCCCCTTCTCCATCAGTGCGGTCATCAAAATAGTTAGTTAGTTAGTTAGTTGACAGATCATCCTCATTGCAAATCGAACCATTCAGTCCATAAGTGCTCGGATCCCCTCCTCAGCAAATCCCGCACCGTGTAGCGACTAACGACACCAGTTCTGTGTTGGTTTAGCAATCTTCTTTGGCTTCCTGCGTAGTGTTCTTGTTTGGCCACCCCTCTTTTAATTTGCTGTTCTCGCAGTCTGGCCATAGTTGTAGATTCACAGTCATCACTTGGTTCACGCAAAAGTCTTACTTCTCGTAGAGCATTCAGAATGTCAGCCTGGTCCATGGCGCGTCCGCCCTCCACCGTAGCCTCACCTGCGAGCTTGTCAACCCGCTCATTTCCTTGTACTCCCGCATGCCCTGGCACGAAGATGAAACTAATCTTTGCCAGCCGAGACCGCTCCAGAGACAGCAACCATTCTCTTCGGATCCACCCCACCTCTATCCTCTTGATCATGTTCATTGAGTCGCTAAGGAAACATGCCCTAGTGAATGTCTGTGTCTCGAGCCATGTTATTGCTTTACTTACTGCCATGACTTCCATAGTCAGGCTACTTGTGGTTTCAGTGAAAGTACCAGAGTCCTCCTTCACAATTCTCCCTCCGGCCCGAGCTGTAAAGGCCCATGAGCTTCTCACATGTCGGACGACCGACCCATCTGTGTAGATGACAGCATCACCGTCTAGCGAATTCTCGAAAATCAACGCTTGTACTTCAGCCTCCACAGCAGCCGGATTTTCTTGTCTGCATTTTTCTATCGAGTTGGATGCAAACTGAAAAGGATGTGCAGAAATATGTTGGCACTTGTACCCACTCATCGCCAGGTTCTAAGTCCTCAAGTGAACACACCTGTTGAAGAATGTCTTCGGCTTGACCCATCCACGACCGTCCTCTTTTTAACCTGCTGCCCTTCATCTTCCTAATTTCACTATGCAGTGGATGCTGTGTGTTTGCGTTAACTCTGAGGTAGGCGCGTTCCCTGCAAACTTGTATTCTCTCTTCAATGGTTGGAAAATCAAGAAGGTAGCGCATCGCCCTGCATGCTGTATCTCTTGTACATCCAAGAATAATGCGCATAGCTTCATTCTGTACCCTTTCCATCCTTTCTATCTGCTTACGGACGAGAGTCAGGATTGCCATTGCATACTCAAAAATAGACATGACCAGCCCCTCGTACAGAAGACATAGATGGCGCTGCTCACAGTTTGCTGCCGCCATCACCAGCATCGCAGTCAAACCCCGCTTGGCCTTTGTTATCATCTGTCTATGTGCTCATTATAAGCAAGGCTTTGATCAAACCGTATACCCAGGTAATTCATTGCCTGCGTTCTTTCCACCGTCTCTGAACACAGCTTTACAGTTGGTGTTGGAGTGTTGACAATATGATTATTCAACGAGAACCAAGTCACTGTTGCCTTTGTTGGGTTGACCATGGTCATCAAAATGTCATAGCGATTTCTATTGTACGCATCCTCGAGATCAATCGCTGCCACCATCGTTTCCTGTCTACTCTGGAACCCCCCATAAACGTCAAAGGCAAAAGTGGCTGCATTTGACCAGGTATCATTTCCTGGCCTGTAGCTCCCCAAGCCTCTTGGAAGAAGCTTCCCCCTTTCCAAAAACTCTTGCAGCTTGACAGCTACTATCTTCTCTAAAACCTTACCGAATGTATTTGGAAGGGTGATGATCCTAAGGCCGCTAAGCTTTGAATGATCCTTGAATGGTTTTGGGAGAGAGATCAGATAGCAATGTAACCAATCCTGCGGTACTGATGCTGTCCTAATGCTCTGGTTAAAGAAGTTGTTATCTCCTTCAGGTCTACATCGCTCAAACCTTCATGTGGCCATACCTAACACCATCGGGTCCTGGTGCTGTGTCTTTTGCCTTTTTCAAAATATGTTTAACATCTTCAACCCGTATGATATAAAAGATCCCTTTACTTACCTCCTTCGATATAGGTCCTTTGAAGACATGCGCTTCAAACTGACACACCTCTTTGCATCACAATCATCGTCGATATATGCCATGCCGTCAAGCATGAGTGATCATGTTTAGCCATTTTACGCGATCATTCAAACCGTGGATCAGCTCTGTTTCTTGTCTCGACCATGCCATGTGATCAATCCATCCACACATTTACATCTCTGCCCTCCCCTTGTTCTTTCCCCCCTCAAATTTGTCAGCTGTCTCTAAATTCACTAAATGTCTTCTCATAACGTGCGCCCCCAGGCCCCCCCCCCAAAAAAAAAAGAGTTGACTCTAACATAATACAGTATTGTATTCAATGCAGCATTTATTTTTCTGTAACGCTCTGTATCATTTTGTGACAAAGCTCTTGTATAGCCGTCTTCTCTTGCTTATATTAAAGTAGTTGTATTAACTTACATAGCTATGTGTATAAATCAAATCATTGTACTACGCCATATTATGGAATTTGGCTTAGTTTGGCTCAGCGCAAGCTACCTGGCACATTGGCAACAGACACCCGGCCACGAAAATTGCCCAGGGCGCCACTCTAGGACCACTGCAACACATATTGTATTCATTACTGACTCAAGGAGTATTCTTAGTAAGGTGAAGAAATGAAAGTTTCATGTCGCTTCTCTCCTCTCTTCAGCGGTCACAGATTGTGAGAATTGTATGGATATTTTGCCCTGGCCACGAGGAAGTGCGGAGGAATGAACAGGCTGATAGGTTGACAGGGAATTCATCTCTTGGTGGTAGATTGCCCATGGACAAGAGAGAAGTGGTCGTGCGCCTGTGGGGGGCAGATGGAGAAGGTAGGTGAACAGACTGAAAACCCATATGGGGAAAGAATGAGATTGAGGGAGATCGGCAGAGATTCTGGAAGCATCTCAAAACTGAGGGGGAGGACCAGGAGGACTTTCAATCAGACAGCGGTGGAAGCGATTAGTAGTGTGACTCTTCTCTGGCTGTTGAACGAGGGGACGAAGCGCGTATGGGAATGTCCTGAGTATAGTGATGTCAGTTCTTATCTCAACCCAACTCAACTCAACTCAACTCAACTCAACCCAACTCAACTCAACTCGAGTCGGCTTTGAATCTAGAATACCAAACAGCTCTCCATAGCTTCCAACTGTCTTATCATGTCTTGTATTCACACTGCACCACTTGAAGTTGCTACAACAAAAGAACTTTGTTTAATTGCCGTGGCATTGTCTGATGGTGCGCAAAGTTAATTCTTTTACGTCTGTTGCTCTCAAGAAATCAAACGTTCTATTATTCTATTTCAATTACTTCAAACTTGCCCGCAATGAATACCTATTTTTATTTGCACTCACTACTCTGATATGTTAGCAAGGGCAGCTCGGATATTTTTGGAAATCTTGAATTGGTTGTATTTTTTAGGTTTTAAATTATAAAAGTTAACAAATGTGGAGGAATAGCGAAACTGTCACTTGAAGGATAACCCACGCGGTGAACTTCAAAAGAAATTATTCCGAAGAATGTGAGTGACTATGTTGTGTGTGTGTGTGTGTGTGTGTGTGTGTGTGTGTGTGTGTTTGGGTGTTGTCTTCCTCCAAGGCCCTCCTGCTCTGTTTTGTGATGCTTTTTCGTGTTCACCTAGTGTTTATTACCAACGGATTAGTAATATTTATGCATGAGAACATGGCGTTACGCAGAACCTGTTTTACAATAAAGAAGTCGTATCAAGATGGAGTATAGAACCCTCTGAAATGCCTCAGCGTAGATTGGGCAGGTAGTGATGGACTCGTGGTATTGCGATAATAGGTAACATCTGTTTCCATGCGATTTTGTTCTGATAACTGCCAGACAGACAGACTGACAGACAGCGAGGGGGAGAGAACGAACGATCGAACGGACTTTATTTTCAAAGGGTAACAAATTAGACACACAGGCCCGTCTTACATTCGGCCCTTCCAATCACTCATCTTTCGTTCATCAATAATGCATAATACATTCACATAGGAAAAAAAAAAGCATTGTCAAATGAATGTTGTAAACATAAACAATGCATATTACCATGTTATGAGACACACACCCCAACCATCCACCCATCCGTCATCCACCCACACATCCCCACCCAACCACACACACACCCCCAGGCACACATATATGCCACACCCACACACATTCCCCCACCTACACACATCTCCCCAAACACACACACACACATCTCCCACCCATTACACATCCCACACCCACACACACCTAGGCACACATACATGCACCCGCCCACCCATCACCCACTCACACATCTCTCACAACACTCATCTCCCCACCAACACACACAACCTCCACTCATCCCATAACCCATCAACACTCATCCATCCACATATCCTCCACCACACACGCACATACCCCCAACCACCCAGTAGGGAGAGAGAGAGAGAGAGAGAGAGAGAGAGAGAGAGAGAGAGAGAGAGAGAGAGAGAGAGAGAGAGAGAGAGAGAGAGAGAAATAGGTAGATCGACAGATAGACAATGGTTACTTAACTGTATATCCTTTACAGGACGTAGCAGTTAACCCCAGCATTTTTTATTTGTTAGCTGTTCATGATTCCTGAGCAAGTTTACGTTCAGTAATTTGCCATTGATTTCTGAACGACCGGCATCCATACCATTTCATTAAAAAAAAAAAAAGAATAGAAAAAAAGCCAACGTAAGGCCAAATCGCTCACATCTGTGTTTCGAACGCGAGAACGAACAGCTTCCATAAAATCTTCGCTACGGAGCCGGCGAATGGTAGAGAACGAACGAACGAACGAACTTTATTTTCAAAGGGTAACAAATTGGGCACGCAGGCCCGTCTTACATTCGGCCCTTCCAATCACTCGTCTTTAGTTTATCAATAGTGCATATTACATTCACATAGGGGGGGAAAAAACATTGTAAAATTAATGTTGTAAACATAAACACGTCCGTCTTACATTCGGCCCTTCCAATCACTCGTCTTTCGTTCATCAATAATGCATAATACATTCACATAGGAAAAAAAAAAGCATTTTCACATGAATGTTGTAAACATAAACAATGCATATTACCATGTTATGAGACACATCATCCACCCACCCATACATCTCCCATCCACCCACACATCCCCCATCCACCCACACATCCCCCACCCAGTCACACACCTCAGGCACACATACATTCCCCCACTCATCCCCACACTTATACAGACAACGAAGGAGAGAGAAGGCGCGAGAAAGAAATGCGCACATATATAGACAGGTCGAAAGAAGACTAGAGGGGGGAGAAAGCGCTCGCGAGAGAGAAATACGCAGATAGATAGACAGGTCGACAAAAGACTAGAGGGAGAGAGAGAGAGAGAGAGAGAGAGAGAGGAGAGAGACAGAGAGAGAGAGAGAGTGAGAGAAAGAGAGAGCGAGAGAGAAAGAGAGAAAGAGAGAGAGAGAGAGAGAGAGAGAGAGAGAGAAGTAAACAGACAGACAGACAATTATGGACAGAGAGAAATAAATAGATAGATTGAAATATGGACAGGCAGTCAACGATATTGATACAAAGACAGGAATGCAGAAAGACGAACGGACAGGCATACCCAGACAAACAGACAAAGGAACGGATGGACGGACAATGGAAGAAAGGAGAGAGCGAGAGAGATAAATAAATAAATAGAAAGACAGATCGACGAACAGACAACGAGAGAAAGAAGACAGAACGAATGAACGAACGAACGAACAAACTTTATTTTCAAAGGGTAAAAAATTGGGCACGCAGGCCCATCTTACATTCGGCCCTTCCAATCACTCATCTTTCGTTCATCAATAGTGCATGATACATTCACATAGAAAAAAAAAAACATTGTCAAATGAATGTTGTACACATAAACAATGCATTTTACCATGTTATGACACACCCTCCCCCCCCCTTCCCCCCACACCTACCCACACATCCCCCACCACCACAAATCTTCCACACACACGTCCCCTTCCCACCCACACATCCCACCCCCAGATCACACATACATGACCCCACCCATCCACTCATCCACCACCCACACACATCCACCCACACACCCCACCCACCCACACATACAACCCAGGCACCCATACATGCATCAACTCACCCATCCGCCACCCTCCCACATCTTCCGACCTACAGACATCTCCCCACCTACAGACATCTCCCAACCCATTCCATACCCACACACACACTCACTCACCCACCCACATATCCCCCATCACTCAGCCAAGCACACATCCCCCACCCATACTCACATCTCCCCGACAACCCACACATCAGCACCTACACATACACACTTGCCGCACATAGATAGATAGATAGATAGATAGATAGATAGAGAGAGAGAGAGAGAGAGAGAGAGAGAGAGAGAGAGAGAACAAATGTGCAGACAGATCACCAGACAGACAGTCGGACATACAGACAGACAGATGGATGGATCGAAGGTATAAGAAATGGGAGAGAAAGAAAGAAAGAAAGAAAGAAAGAAAGAAAGAAAGAAAGAAAGAAAGAAAGAAAGAAAGAAAGAAAGAAAGATCTCCGTGTCTATTTCCAATGCTCATAAATATGAAAGTTAAAAAATAAAAACACAAGCGTTGTCCAAATGAAACACAATTCAAAAGGTAGGAGAGCTGATAATTGTTTCGTTAGTTGAACGGAAAATAGAAAACTCACGGAAAGTAAAACGTGTTAGTAGTAGACATTATAATGTAAAATGGAGTTACAATCTTGGAAGGAATAATGCAATTACTGTCTGTATTTAGACAGACCGGCTTCTAGTACCCTGGCTGCTGAAATGAGCGACCATGTCCCTTCAAAACGCTGGATGTGAACGTGTAAGTAAGTGTGTAAGCCTCATTTTGAGCTGTTATAACTTGTATCTTGTGTTTTGTCTACCTACGCTTGTTTCCAAATTTTCTCGTTGTTACATTTCTTTTCATTTCAAGCGTAATGCGGGGTGGGACAAGGATACACAGTAAATGATTCAACTTTGCCTGCAATATTAGTCACCGTTTCTCAAGAAAAACATACTCAGTAACAAATCTCTCTACAAAATAATAACCTCACAATGAGAACGGAACAACAACACGGTCTCGTGCCGAACCGGCAGCCATCCCACCAGGGAAGAACAGGACAACAAAGCTGGGCGTATCGATCACCCAATGAAGAGAGAATTAAAAGTCAATTTAAAATTATCGTGATAGACAACGGAAAGTACTGTGCGAATATGTGTATGTTTCATCTTGAAGGATTTATCTAATTACTTTATGTCTAATATGTTGTGTGACTTCTTCCATATGTACGAGATGCAGCGAAATATGTGAGGTCATAAATCGTGCAATCTATTGTTTGTGTCTTCGTTACTCACATTCAATACGAGAAAACATTGTTTCGATTTAGTACTTCGTAATTGCTTTCTGAACGACCGACCCTCATACCATTGAAAACAACGTCAAGCGGTCTACTATCAAACCGCCATCGGCTGATTTCGAACCCTAGATCAGTTATGTGGTAGAATTATGAAACAGCAGTCACTAATCCCTTGGCCTCAGACGTCAACCACAGGCTGTAGAGATTACACATGGTATATTGAGAAGGTGTTGTGACATTATTAATTCCTTTCCATTTCTTTGATCTATTCGATTAGTCAATTTGTTATTTAGTTAATTTATTTTTCAGTTACATATTCAGTCACGTAGTACGTTTGTTCCTAGGTTACACAACTACCAGCGGAGTTGAGTCTCGATGCTCCCGTTTCCGCAACTCTTCCTGCACACACTGAAGATCTCAGAATATGGTAATGGAACACACTGAAGATCCGAGACAGTGGTAACGACAACACACTGAAGATACCAGACAGTAGTAACGACAACGCACTGAAGATCCCAGACAACAGTAAAAATACACAGCGAAGATCTCAGACAATGAAAACAACACGCATCGAAGAACACAGACAATAAAAAACAACATGCATCGAATATCTCAGACAATGAAAACAACACACAATGAAGATCTCAGACAATAGTAACTACACACACCGGAGACCTCAGACAATAGTAACTACACACACTGAAGATCTCAGACAATGGTAACTACACACACTGAAGATCTCAGACAATGGTAACTACACACACTGAAGATCTCAGACAATGGTAACTACACACACTGAAGATCTCAGACAATGGTAACTACACACACTGAAGATCTCAGACAATGGTAACTACACACACTGAAGATCTCAGACAATAGCAACATCACAATGAGGATCTCAGGCAATAGCAACGACACTCTGAAGATCTTAAATAATGACAACGACACACACTGAAGATCTTAAATAATAACGACAACGACACACTGAAGATCTTAAATATTGACAACGACACACTGAAGATCTTAAATAATGACAACGACACACTGAAGATCTTAAATAATGACAACGACACACTGAAGATCTTAAACAATAACAACGACACACTGAAGATCTTAAATATTGGCAACGACACACTGAAGATCTTAAATAATGACAACGACACACTGAAGATCTTAAACAATAACAACGACACACTGAAGATCTTAAATATTGGCAACGACACACTGAAGATCTTAAATAATGACAACGACACACTGAAGATCTTAAATAATGTCAACGACACACTGAAGATCTTAAATAATGACAACGACACACTGAAGATCTTAAAGAATAACAACGACACACTGAAGATCTTAAATAATGACAACGACACACTGAAGATCTTAAACAATAACAACGACACACTGAAGATCTTAAATAATGACAACGACACACTGAAGATCTTAAATAATGACAACGACACACTGAAGATCTTAAACAATAACAACGACACACTGAAGATCTTAAATATTGGCAACGACACACTGAAGATCTTAAATAATGACAACGACACACTGAAGATCTTAAATATTGACAACGACACACTGAAGATCTTAAATAATGACAACGACACCCCCTGAATATCTCAGACCAAGGTAACGACGGCTAAGTTTTGTTTCGTAATGCTAGAACTGTGTGAATTAATGTGAATTTCGGAACACACAAATAGGGTTAAGTAGGTAAGGAATATACGACAGTTCTAGTAAGTCGTTAGGGAGTTTACATGATCCTAGAAATATTTTGCTCATGAAACATGGAGGACATTGGAGGAAAGGCGCTAGTCACAGGTGCTGGAACTTCAATAACCCCTTCCCACGACGCTTAACGGCACAAGTGGAAGACGACATCATCATCATCATCAACAACAACAACAACAACAACAACAACAACAACAAGAACAACAACAGCAGCAGCAGCAGCAGCAGCTGCGGCTAGTGGTTGACGAGCTGATTGCTCAGTAACTATTGCATGGATTCAAACTAGAATGTTTGGCTTCGGTCTAATCAGTTTGTCGCGATCTCCAAAGTAAGTGGATTTCCCTCAGCTCTTTTTCTTTTTCTTCTTCTTTCTCCTCCTACTTCGACTCCTCCTCCTCCTCCTTCTTCTTCTTGTTCTGCCGCCGCTGCTAATGCTGCTGTCTTTCATCTCCCAGTTGAGAACAGGACCGCCACTATCTCAAGCCATTCCCTCTATAGAATTATATGTGATTTGTTGCATTTTGTAGCTACAGTGTTCGTCAGAATGAAGTCACCGTCATCTTACGGCACTCAATGCCAATTATACTCTACACAGGCTAGTTTTGTGCAAACAGAAAGACATGATAGTCAGTTTAAAATTACCGTTGTAGACAATTAAAATTATTGTGCGAACATCTGTATATTTCAGCTTGAAGGATGTATCTAGTTATTTTACTTTATGTTGTGTGATTTCTGCAGTATGGGCTGGCCGAGTGGCTAGAGCGCAGACTCTCCTTCGGGAGACCCAGGTTCGATCCCTCGGTAAGGTGTGGGATTTTTTCTGTCGGGGGCAAAAAGAAAATTCCAACCTGCACAGTTCGCGGCGACTGCACTAGCCAGGCAGCCTTAATTCCTCAGGCTCAAAGACCAAGGTACTATATTTGCAGTAAATGACAGTTAAATGACAGTACCTGACGAGATGCAGCGAAATATACCAGGCAAAAAATCGTGCAATCTATTGTTTGTGTCTTCATTATTCAAATATAGTAATACCATTCTGTGCCTTTCTATTGGTAGATTTCATTCTGTTAAATTACAACGAAACTGCATATGTTTGTCCGTCTTGATTGACAAGGCTAAACAACGATAAAGCAACAGATGTTTTAGCCACTATGGAATTAGCACACTGCATTACATGTTTTCCGTATTTCCTTTTCCTATGAAAAATTAAAAAAAAAATCAACTTAGTCATACGGCATCAATACGACAGCATCATGGTGTACACAAGATGACACACATTTTCATCTGGTGGATAGATGAAAAATTGTGTGCAGAAAATAGAAAGTTTAAGTGTCTTGTTAGGTGCTCACCAAAATAGCTGTTTATTGGCGCGCACGTGTGTATGTATCAGTGTGTATACATACCAGTATGTGTGTGGGTGAGTGAGAGGAGACACCTGGCTTTTACTTTTAATGAACATGAGTCATCAGCCTATAGATTTTGCAACCGATCTACAAGTTAGTGGTCTTCCGAGTAACGTAATTATCTATTATTGGTCTACTGATTTACGTAATTATCTTTCATTGGTCTACCGAGTTTTGGAATTATTTATTGTTGGTCTACCGAGTTAAGCACTCATCTATTTCTGGTGTACCGAGTTAAGTAAATATCTGTTAGTGGTCTACCGAATTATGCAATTATCTATTAGTGGTCTTCAGAGTTATGCACTAATCTATTAGTGGTCTACTGAATTATGTACTTATCTATCGTTTGTCCACCGAATTATGCAGTTATCTATTAGTGGTCTACAGGGATATGTACTTATCTATTATTGATCTACAGAGTTATGTACTTATCTATCATTGGTATATCGACTGCAAAGATAGCCTTTTGCAAGATGAAAAACATACTGACCAATAAAAAGATATCATTTGAAACGAGAAAAAGAGTGTTGAATTGCTACATAGAACCTGTACTTTTGTATGAATGTGAAGCGTGAACAATGAGCAGTCAAGCTGAAAAACATCTGATGGCTGTGGAAATGTGGTTTCTGAAGAAAATGTAACGAATACCATGGACAGACAGAAAATCCAATGAACAAGTTCTTGAAGAAACAAATGAGGATCGTAAACTGATTAGAGACATTAGACGTAGACAGTCAAAATTTTTTGGGCGTGTTATGAGAAGAAATGAATTGGAGAACTTGGTGACAACTGGTAACATCGAAGGGAACAGACCAAGGGGAAGACCTAGAAGTAAATACCCGGATCGCTTGGCCACGTGGCATGGTCGAGACAGGAAAATGGAGCTGATCCACGACTCTGGTGATCGAGTGAGATGGCAAAACTTGACCGCCCACCCTTATCGGCATGGCACATGATGGATGGATTATTGGTCAGTCGGATTATGTACTCATCTCTCATTGGTCTACTGAGTTATGTACTCATCTACATTGGTCTACCAAGCTATGTACTCATCTATCATAGGTCTACAGAGATATGTAATCATCTATTACTATTATTGTCTACCGAGTTATGTACTCACCTATCATTAGGTTACCGAGCTATGTACTCATCTGTCATTAGTCTACTGAGTTATGTACTCATTTACATTGGTCTACCGAGCTATGTACTCATCTATCATTGGTCTACCGAGTTATGTACTCATCTACATTGGTCTACCATGCTATGTACTCATCTATCATTGGTCTACAGAGGTATGTAATCATTCATTACTATTATTGGTCTACCGAGTTATGTACTCACCTATCATTGGGTTACCGAGCTATGTACTCATCTGTCATTGGTCTACTGAGTTATGTACTCATCTATCATTGGTCTACCGAGCTATGTACTAATCTATCATTGGTCTACCGAGTTATGTACTCATCTACATTGGTCTACCATGCTATGTACTATCATTGGTCTACAGAGGCATGTAATCATTCATTACTATTATTGGTCTACCGAGTTATGTACTCACCTATCATTGGGTTACTGAGCTATGTACTCATCTGTCA
This sequence comes from Cepaea nemoralis, assembly GCA_014155875.1. Taxonomy (NCBI): domain Eukaryota; kingdom Metazoa; phylum Mollusca; class Gastropoda; order Stylommatophora; family Helicidae; genus Cepaea; species Cepaea nemoralis. Next base: position 35,074 of record JACEFZ010014461.1, read on the forward strand.
TTGGTCTACTGAGTTATGTACTCATCTATCATTGGTATCATTGGCACCTTGTCGTCCTGACAGACGATAGTTTGTGCTTTAAAAAGGCATAATAACTTTTACCTATGTCATTGGTATATAGAGTTATGTAATCATCTATTATTGGTCTACTGAGTTATGTACTCATCTATCATTGGCCTACCGAGCTATGTACTCATCTATCATTGGACTACATAGTTATATAATTATCTATTATTGGTCTATCGATGGTTCTGATAAGAAATGGAGAAAACATGTCTGTGCACGGGTAAATAGAGTCCAGTACCTTAAAAGGAAGAAGTAAACCTTACACAAATACATGCCTAAGTCAGAAACTGATCGTTGCTGTCCATGGCAAAAAGTGACGCACTATCTCAAAGCGGTGCCGTGCTATAATACAGAGAGGTGGCCGCATCAGGCGGCACCGTAAGGGGGCTTCATAAGGGGGCGGCATTTTTAAAGGAAACACAAAAACATGTAAGTGGTAGGCATTGTGAAGACTTGCATCATATTGAGAACATCTACCGCACGGTTCTGCACTATCTTGTTAAAGACGAACGAAGAAGTAGAAGAAACATGTTTGTCTAGCTAATGTTTTAATTTGCCCAGTAATTGAAAGGAAGCCTCCATTTAAAACACACCACATGGTCTGCCGTATCCGCTATTTCGGTGCCAGAATGTTGGTCCTAGTTTGTTCTAGATATTTCTACAGATTTGAATATTTGACGCAAACAAGGTTAGTTTGGGATTGGTTGTACGCTTATTTCTGTCTGCCTTATTTACAACAGGAATTGTGTAATGTTTGCGAAGAATGTCATTAGCAGTGTGGGGGTCGAGGTAGTCTAACTGCTGGACATTAGCTTGCCGGTCGAGTCGTCTTAGTTTCGATCCTCATCGGGGCGGATTCCAATTTTTAAACTTGGCCTGGGCTCTCAGGTCGACTCAGTCTAAATTGTGTACCAGGAAATGCCTTGGGAAGTAAACACGGCTGGCGTGATATTTATTACATCATCCACCGTGTGCTGATGGGTCTATATATGGGTCTGGAACTATATCCCAATGAGACTTAATGTGAATATAAGGGATCTGTAGTTTTACATGAAAGGGTTGATTTGGAGATGTTGTGATAGTGTGAAATGTCGAAGGAAATAAAGGAATGTTTGACAGTTTGATATCGTCACATGGATTAATATCTGTAACAGAGATTTTTGGCATATAAGTGAGTGGAGATTGGGGAGAAACATGACGAAGAACATCACACAGCGTGGATTAGAAGAAACAGGAGTAACGGCAGGAGAGGCAGAAGAAGAAGAAGAAGAAGAAGAAGAAGAAGAAGAAGAAGAAGAAGAAGAAGAAGAAGAAGAAGAAGAAGAAGAAGAAGAAGAAGAAGAAGAAGAAGAAGAAGAAGAAGAAGAAGAAGAAGAACAACAACAACAACAACAACAACAACAACAACAACAACAACAACGAGAAACAGCAAGCAGTAGAAGAAGAAGAAGAATAAGAGGGAGTAGCAGAAGCAGAATCATGAGGAGGAGGTGAGGAGAAACTTTAGTCCACACGTACACGAGGAGTTCGTGCTTTGTACTTAGATGCTTCTTGTGTGATCGATGGGAAGATACAGACACACCCACAGATGCGGTGAAGACCCTCTGGGAGCACGTGAACAATGCAGAAGAACAGATAGACTATCATGGTGTAGAGAGAATGCGGCAACAAGGGAGTGATCAGAGGATCTGGTCGACAGTCGTCACTAAGAGTTAAAGCAAGACGGACATATAATCATTTTGTAACGTGTAAAATTAGTTTTAGACTCTATGCTGGCTGTTGAAGATGATGCTTGAGCGCATCGGAATGTCCCGAGTGCAATGATATCGGTTCTTGACTCAACTAAGCTCAAACAGGCACAACCATGGAGGTATATGTGTGCAAGAAGTACGATTGTTTGCAAACAAAATCAAGAAACCAACACACGCAGTAATTTTACCTGCAATTATTGAAATATATTAATGCACTCTGCTCTTGTCCTTGTTACTGTCCGAATAGATATTGATTTAATCATCTGGATGCTTGGTGTCTTCATTTCTGGCACAACAGTGTCTGTCCTGATGTTTGCTGCTACTCGAATTTTTTTCCCCCCGCGTTTCCATCCTGTTTCAGGATATTGCGGTCAACACCAGTATCTTTCAGCTGTATGTTGATTACTAGGCTAGATTACGCTCATCAGCACGCCACGACTTTCTGAGCGACCAGCTGCATACTCTCATAAGTCACTGGCGCTACTCGAACCACTTCTAATTCTCGTGCGCTCACGTCAACCACGAGAGTATTCGGGATTAACGTAGAAAGCTGCTAACTCCTCGGCCAGGGAGACGGCTACTCGAATTTATTCTTGCTATTTTAAATGCTAGTGCATGTATATAGTTATTTAATATACATTATTCATGATATTTTGCTTCTGGTAATTTAATCTATTTTATCCGTGATGTTTTACTTTTGGCGCATGTATATGGTTTGTTAATCTACTTTAGCCATGATATTTTATGTCTGGTGCAGTTATATGATATTTTAATCTACTTTATCCCACATGTTTTTTACTTCTATCGGAACTGTTACTGTCCATACATATGCTATGTTTAAATCGACGTGTTGTTTGAACTTCTGGCGCAGATATAGGGTATATTAGTGTACATATGCTGTTACTGTTAACTTGGTCCGCGTGATTCCGATGTTAGTTTAGTTTAGTCGATGGATCAACATCACGACACACGAGTGTAACCCATAAGTGCTCCGTTCTACTCCTAACTCAAGCCTGAGTCTAGAGAAACTCAGCTCAGTGCACGAACTCCGTAGCACCGGCGACGATTCCTGAAATACTTTGGGTAGATTTTTAACTCGAAATTTTGCCCGGGCAGCGCCGTTAGGCTACTCTTTTTTTCGATTTCCAACTGCCAAGGGATGTTTTACGTGCGCAACAATACACACGGGCGTCCGATCTCACTACCCAGAGACCAGGGAAAATTTTATTACTAGAAGTCCACGTGAAAAAAATCCCGGTCCTCACCGGGGCTTGAACCCGGGACCTCCAGCACTCGAGGCGGACAACATAGCTCGAGACCACCCAGTTCTCCCTCCCCCTTTCTCTCTCTCCTCTCCCCCCCCCCCCCCCCCCCCCCGTGATGTTAGCGCTGATAGTGTCAGACTTTATCTTTCAATTTCCGGTATAATTTTTGGGCAAGTTGGCACGTGGACAAATAAATTCCCCTATCGGTTAAACTGAACCTATCGTAAGTTCATCCTCAGTATCAGGAACAACAAAGAAAATAAGAAATGTAAGGGAGAATGAATAAACGAACAGATATACTTTATAATAATGAAAGAGACATCGCATATTTAATTTCTACTTGTGAATCTAAATATATGCTGTATTTGAAAAATGCGATTGTTAACAAACAAGAAAGCTCGCATGCTGGTAATTGTCAGGTCTTTGGGCGAGACAACAATGAAACATATAAGTGACAGACCTATGTAGAAATAGCATGGCCCAACGCAAGTACTCAGGAATACAAACAGCAGACAACTATTCAGGTACTCGGACAATCCCTATTAAGGATTCTATCACTGGAATAGAATGAAAATAATTGATCATTATCTTCAGACTTACACAACAAGTAAATACGTATTGAGGTCCTTGAGAAGATTGGATTGAAACGAGAGATGTTGAACAAATTAAAATGAGATAATTCGCACAGCACAAATTCTGTCTGTACCAGACAGTATATATATATATATATATATATATATATATATATATATATATATATATATATATATATATATATATATATATATATATATTCAATTTTGCAACTCGGTTGTGTTTGCAGCACTATGTTTAAAATGTCCGACAATTTTTCGACATCCTGTTAATTTGTATAAGTGATGGGAGAAAAGTTTTCGATTAATCGTTAAAAAAAATATCGTTAAAAAATTAACGATTAATCGATTAATTAATTGTTAACTTCCGCAGCCCTAATATATACGGTCGTGCTGGGTGGTCAAGACTATGTTTCATGTAGCTGTGTATTGACACTGCTATCATCGTTGACAAAGCATATGATTGTACACGATGGTGATCCGGGCTAAATAGCTAAATTTAAGGCAGCATCTTTTAATGACTACAGTGAATGTGTAGCTATTATGACAAGTATTGAAATACTACAGATTGCAACAGCACTTGATCCACGCTACAATACCTGAAGCGTTTGTCAAAAGATGCAAAAGAACGAACTTGGTCACATATTGAACAACAAATAGCAGTTGATGTTCATGATGAGCAGATGACGACTGCTGCAACGATTGATACTGACATTGACAATGAAACTATATGTGAACCAAATGAAAAGCGTTTTAAGCTAATGGAGTCTCTCAGACACGGAGAATCATGTCGACAGCTTTTCTGATGAATTGCTGCGTTATAAAATGGAGAAGAAAGTTGCTGAATCGTTTGACCCTCTACAATGGTGGAAACATCGATTTTCAAAATTGGCATTCCTTGCTTTCCGGCTACCTCAGTTCCATGTGAACGATAGATCATCGCTCAGCTGGTTATATTGTTGACTAGACGCTCTCGTCACTTGAACCAAATACTGTCAACGTACTCGTCTGTTTGCATAGATGGTTATTATAAGACATATGAACAAGACAATCCAGTGTTATTTCGATTTTTGACAAATACGACTATAATATGAGTTATGTGACTATAAATGTTGTGCTTTAATCGAAATTAACTATTGCTTAATTGTTAATTTTTCAAACATTAACTATTAAATTTAAATTAATTGGTCGCAGCCCTAATATATATATATATATATATGTGTGTGTGTGTGTGTGTGTGTGTGTGTGTGTGTGTGCGTGTGTATGCGTGCGTGCGTGCGTGTGTCTGCACACTGACAGAAAAACTAATAAGCAAGTTCTACAGTTTTGCTGCCATAATCATATCTATTTATGTCTTAGTTGAGGTCACCGTGTGCCGAATGGATAGAACGCGCGCTCTTACAACATCCGGTGTGACGATGCCGATGTTGCGTCAGATGGACTAAAATGTTGCCGTCTCACCCTTGACTTGGGTACTTAAATTACAAGTACAGAAGTGGGAGTGGGTTCTCCTTGATAGTGGAGGACAACGGTAATAGGGAAAGCTAATCCACACGCAATCATCAGTCCATTGCACCAGAAGAAGTAGCACGTGTATGGAATACGCTTGAGTTGCATTAGGTGTATCATAGACCCATTATGGACCAATCAACTCTTGGGGGGTGATGGGGCCAGCATTAGGGCACTCCTTGTAGAGTGTCAAAACACTCTTCTAGACCAGTGGTTCTCAACCTATTTTTGCCCATGCACCCCTTCACCATATGTTCAGAATGTCACCCCCTCCCCCTTTCGTATTTCCTCCCTATAAATTCCATCCCCACCCCTACACAGTATACGTAAAAATGTAAGCTAAATTTAATAGCACATACTATTATAGAACAAGTCTATACGTCTACTTGAAACGTGATTTGCAGGTCTACTTACGTTATAAAACGAATCTCAAAAGGGCGATAAAAACAGAACCGTAAACTATGGAGGGAAAAACAATATCAAATAATCGGTTCTTGTATTAACGCGATCTTGAAATAACCTTAACCCTTCCTCCCCCCCCCGAAAACCCTACAATCCCCCCCCCCCCCCGGGAGTGTTGGGGGGGGGGGGGCGGAATTCCCCACCGGTTGAGAACCATTGTTATAGACGAACTAGACAAATTCCAACGAACCAAGGATTCAAGAACAGATACCCGCCTTGGATAAGCCGTACATTGAGGTAACCTGAGAATAGTATAACTATAACAGCATTGGTCTGGAACCCGCATGGCAAAAGAAATAGAGGAAGACATAAAACTTCACGATGAAGAGAAGTAGCAACAGAGATGAAAAATATGGGAAGGACATGAACATAGCCGTATTTTATTTGTGATTTATGTTGAGGGTTGTGCCTCAATGGGGGAATAGAAGGCAAGGACAAAAACAAAGACACATATTGCTCATGGCAGAGCTGAATAGAAGAACTTTGGCTATAACAAAGAAAATGTAAATATTTTGGTCACTTGAAACGTCATGAAAGATTGGAGAGAACAATAATGGAGGGGTAATTGCTTGGAAAGATAGGACGAAGAAGGCCAAAGAGAAGATGGGTGCAGGATGTGGCGGATAATCTCCAGACGGGTGTATCGGATGCGGGATATCTTGCTTATGATCGAGAGGTTTTCCAGAAGGTTGTTTTGAGAGCGACGTTCTGAAAAGGACATGTTACTGAATGAGTGAATGAATGAATGAATGAATGAATGAATGAATGAATGAATGAATGAGAGTTGAATGGGATAGCTAAATATAAGAGGGCTTGAAGTGAGTTAGTTGAGGTCCTATTCGCCAATGGGCGATAGAGGTAAAAAAGATATATATTGATTTCTGTGTATCATATACTCCATCCTGTATGCCATATACTACCTCTTATGTGACAACTCTTACAACGTATGGACGAACTTTGCAAGGCGTGTTTGATATCATACACTTTCAGTGTACATCTTAAATCTGATGTCGGATACCGGTAACCGTGAGAATGGTAATCAAACCCACTGCTGGAAACCTATATCACATAGATAAATGTCCGACAAATATGCATTTCTGACAACATCCGCAATAGCTTTCACCAATTTATTCACCGCGATAACATTAACGAGCGTAATAGCGAGGGTTGGACAGAACTGGATGCAAGTGTGCAGTCCCTTATCTCCAAGCCTTGGGAGGAAGTTGCGAAAACATAAATAAGAGGAAACTACCGCGAAGGAAGTAACGATGTGTCTTTTGGCAAGAGCGCAAATCGTACCTGTTGTAACAGCGTAGAAATAGCGTACAGATATGTCCGTTATGTTGGTGGGCATCGCAAACTGACGTGATAAAAGTAAATCTATTGGTTAGCGACTGACAGGTGCTGATCAATGATGTCCGAGTTTAGAGATGGCTACTTCAGCCACGAAAGGAACACTTTCTAACTGATTAAAGTGAGCTGTGTGTCCTGTAAGGACGTTGCATTCAACCCCAGCATGTATTGTCTGTTTGTGCTTTGTTAGGCAGTGTTAGTTAAATAGTTTGCCATCACTTTCTGAATGGATGAAGCCTCATACCATCGAAATAAACGCAGCGCGGTTTGCATCAAAATCGCCTGAAATTGGGTAAGTGAGTCAATCATAAAGCTGGGTATGTGAGACAATCATGAAACTGGGTATGTGAGACAATCATGAAACTGGGTATGTGAGACAATTATGAAAGTGGGTATGTGAGACAATCATGAAACTGGGTATGTGAGACAATAATTAAATTGGGTATGTGAGACAATCATGAAACTGGGTATGTGAGAAAATAATTAAACTGGGTATGTGAGACAATCATGAAACTGGGTATGTGAGACAATTATGAAATTGGGTATGTGAGACAATTATGAAACTGGGTATGTGAGACAATTATGAAACTGGGTATGTGAGATAAGCATGAAACTGGGTATGTGAGACACTCATGAAACTGGGTATGTGAGACAATCATGAAACTGGGCATGTAAGGCAATCATGAAACTGGGTATGTGAGACACTCATGAAAGTGGGTTTGTGAGACAATCATGAAATTTGGTATGTGAAGGAATCATGAAATTTGATATGTGAGTGTCACACGTTTACTGATGATAATATCACGAAGTTCTTACGATGATATGCTCATGATATATTTTTGGTTGTCTAGTACGATACGTTCATGGTGTGTA
>JACEFZ010014462.1:0-41167 GCA_014155875.1 Cepaea nemoralis
CACCCGAAAGGTAAATATTTAAAAACAAAAATATTTGGGGAAGCCAAATTTTTTTGGCAATCAAAGACCCCTTAAAAATTTTTGTAAAAATGGAAAAAGGGCGGGGAAACCAAAATCTTATCTTGTTGGGCATTGATCTAGGATCGGCTCCGACAGGGGAGTAAGGTTTAATTTGCTGACCCGGCAGCTTCTGCAGCTGGTCTTGTTCTAGATGTAGTGTGTTGCCCTGGTCTCTGGAGTAAACTAGGCAGACGGAGAGAGGGATCATGCTGCACGACCAACACATGGTTTCTACGATTCAGCCAGTCTTTGTGCCATGGAGAATTCTAACTCCGTCCATGGTCTCCGCTAAAGGTTGTAGTTATTGTGTCTTATTTGTATCACAATATAAGAAACTATCGTCTGTCAAGACGGCCAGGGGCCAATAGTAGTAAGTAGTGTCGCCGTGGCGGGATGTTGTCCACATTACCCGTCGAGTGCTGATCGATATAACAAATATGCGGCTAACACCATATACCTAAACGTGAAAACTTAGTGTTAACTGGCAAAAGCGATGGAAACAGAGAAAGGGAAAGACAAAGAAGTAAATTTCTGGATGGCTAGGCCACATTCCAAAATCGGAACAGGAACATATATGTCATCCAATACTCTGATGATCGCACGAGACCACGAAACCTGAGCACAGTTATTTATATTCGGAGTGTCTAGTTGGTCGTGCGTCGAAATACACTTGTTCCTGCAGCGAGGCGCCGTCGTCATTTGGAGGCGACAGGTTCGATCCCGGTTGGTAACTATTATAGCTTTCAAATTTTATGTTGTCTAGTGCGTCTTCTAATCTCTATTTCCTTCTTCTTCTTCTGTGAGTGCCAAATAATACTATGTGTGTCCATTTATATATAGGCATGGCACATGATGAAGATTATGATTAATGTATAACCATTACGCCCCATGGGTGAAAAGATATCCAATACTTGCCATTACTGGCAGCGTGCCGTCATGACAGACGATAGTTGATTACACTGCACTTCAAAAGAGGCATACAACCCTCGGCGGTAGCGATTGTGATTGATAAGACCAATTCAGTCGGTTAATGTTAATCCACAATAGATGCATGAGAACACATGGTCATTCCCGTCATCACTCACCGCCTAACATCTCACACGCTCAATGTGTGACCTATCTGTAATCATGTTCTTCTTACTGACTTTTCGCCGTACTGACTTTTCGCCTTACTGACTTTTCTCCATACTACTTTTCTCCTTATTTACTTTCACTAAATAATAACATACCATTTCTTTGTGTGCAGACAATGAAGTCCTCCCTGTGGCCTGTAGCATTGATCTCCATCCTGTCCTGGAGCCAGGCCAGCGCCTGGCAGTGCGTTAACCGTAGTGCTTTCTCCAACAGAACATCATCAGCGTAAGTTGATTGGGTCAGTCGTTACGTTAAGAATGTTAGTTAGTTGCAAGTACTTTACAGAACGTCTTAATCAACCCGAGCATTTTTTTTGTTAAACTTGTGTGTGATTTAGAAGGTAATTTGTTCGAAAGGTTAAGAATGTATTGACGGCGGGGTAGCGAGATCAACCTTTACAGTGGCCAGTTGGGCGTAAACATTCTCTTGTATTAAAAACGCTTTTAAATCCCAATTGGTCTAAACAAATATGGGGCGAGCATCGGGAGGCCGCGGTGGTCGAGGGTATTAAAAATTTAATATTTTAAAATTTGACCTCGGCACTCAGATCCACCAAGTCTTAAATGTCGTGGGAAGTAATGGCGGCCTGCGTGACACAGACCACATGACCGACTAGGTGCCGTCGATTGGACTATAAAACTATGGCACTAGCGTCGAAAGCCGGCTCCATGGCCGAGGGGTTAGCAGCTTTCTCCGCTAACCCCGAATACTCTCGTCACGTGACGCGACGAGAATTAGCAGTGGTTCGAATCGCGATAGTGATTTATGAGAGTATGGTCGCTCAGAAAGTCGTGGCGTGCTGATGAGCGTAATCTAGCCTAGGAATCAACATACAGCTGAAAGATGCTGGTGTTGACCGCAATATCCTGAAACAGGATGGAATCGCGGGAAAAATAAAACAAAAAACTGGCGTCGAAAGTCTCAAACTAAGCACGAACTCCGCAGCTCAAGTGGTGACTCAAGAGGCCTAATTGCGTGTAAAGGAGTCTTAACATCATACATCCTGTACATCTCAATGCGTATAAAGGGATCCTAACATCATACACCCAGTACATCTCGATACGTATACAGGGATCCTAACATCACACATCCGGTACTTCTTATCGCGTATAAAGGGATCATAACATCATACATCCGGTACTTCTTATCGCGTGTAAAGGGAACCTAACATCATACACCCAGTATATCTCAATGCGTATAAAGGGATCCTAACATCATACATCCGGTACTTCTGATCGCATATAAAGGGATCCCAACATCATATACATCCCGTACTTCTTATCGCGTATAAAGAAATCCTAACATCATACACCCTGTACATCTCAATGCGTATAAAGGGATTCTAACATCATACATCCAGTACTTCTTATCGCGTATAAAGGGATCCTAACATCATACACCCTGTACATCGCAATGCGTATAAAGGGATCCTAACATCGTACATCCGGTACTTCTTATCGCGTATAAAGGGATCCTAACATCATACATCCGGTACTTCTTATCGCGTATAAAGGGATCCTAACATCGTACATCCGGTACTTCGTAACGCGTATAAAGGGATCCTAACATCGTACATCTGGTACTTCTTATCGCGTATAAAGGGATCCTAACATCATACATCCGGTACTTCTTATCGCGTATAAAGGGATCCTAACATCATACACCCTGTACATCACAATGCATATAAAGGGATCCTAACATCGTACATCCGGTACTTCTTATCGCGTATAAAGGGATCCTAACATCGTACATCCGGTACTTCTTATCGCGTGTAAAGGGATCCTAACATCGTACATCCGGTACTTCTTATCGCGTGTAAAGGGATCCTAACATCATACATCCGGTACTTCTTATCGCGTGTAAGTAAGTAAAGGTCACTGTTACGCACCTACAGCGCACTTGGGCATGCCGTGCTAGACACTTATTCGTATAGACCAGAAGGTACTTGGTGGGTGATGTGGTCGGCACCACGCAGATCGCCTTTGCTTCCCAAGCCATTTCCTAGTACCCAGTTTAGGCTGCGTCGACCTCAGAGCCCAGGTCAGGATAAGACAAATACTGACATTCTGCAAGATCTGAAAATCGAGGAAAGCTGGATCACAAGGAGCGTCATATCTTGGAACCTGACATACTTTGGCCGTAGTACACGTCTCGGTGGTTTAGAGAGAAGGAATCACTAAAACAAAAAACAAGAAGTAGACGGTTAGCTTTACTAGAACTTGATCACAAGTAACGAAACGGATGTTGCGGATAAAGCCTTTGTCAGCACAGAAAAAACAAACACACAGAGACAGCTACAAGACACAGCGTGCTGATTACTGTTGGACTGTGACAAGAGGCACCGCATCAAGTGACTACAAGAAGCAAGCACAGAGAGCTCGAACAGCGACTGAATATTGACGGAATGGGTTCAAATGTACCTTTTAAAAACATTATATGTAAACGTTAATTAATTTTTTTATGTTTTCGATCATTTGATGTTGAAATATTAATTAATTAATATGTAACCATACATTTTATAAAGCTAAAGTAGAAAGGCTAACTATTCAGCCCAGATAATTAATCAAGCTTACATTATTTGTATTACTGTATTGTACGAAAATTCATTTTTGAAAAATGAAATAAATATAAAAACAATTAATTCCCCCATCCGCAGAATATGCTTTTTGATAGTCGGGACATTCACATCATGTGAAACGTTGACATGGCGTATAAAAGCGTTATGTTGGAATCCATAGAAGAATATTCTACTTACACAGAACTAGTGTGTTCAGTCGCTACACGCTGAATAGCAATCACGCGAAGACCCGATCACTTATGGATTAATAGTTGAATGTCCATGTGCAACTAGGATGATCTGTTGATGAAATTGTGAACTCGGAATGTCGCCACTGGCCCTTTATTTCACACATTCAACTGTCTTCAGAATATAAACATACATGATAAAAATATCTGAACACAAAAGAGTTGCGATCCAACCAGCATGCCAAAATTGTCTTCGACTTTCATGATTTTATGCACAAGATGAAATCTGAGTTTATTTCAGATTCAGGCTAAACTAAAACAATTGTGTGTGGCCGGCTGGCTCCGAAGGGAGTATCATGCATCTTCCTGTGCTCAAAAGACCCCTTGATCTCTGCATCATGGAACTGCAAAGTGTTGGGCCTCCTGCACTTGCTGGTTGTGATCTTCCCGACAATGATGATGTGAATAGAGTGGGCTCTGCAGCTGTAACGTGCTCACATGTCACGATATCACAATGTAACAGTTGTACCAGCAGTTAGGTCTGGGTAATATGTCCGGATATATGTTGTTGTGTGTCACCGCCAGAGTTACAGCGCAATTGTCAAAGAGATGCCACAGTTCTTGAGTTCAGCGGCTTGTTCAAGAATGTAACCGCATCGTGCAGCCAGGGTCGTGGTTTGAGCGGGCAAAAGAGCAAAATTTGTACGACCGTTCGACAAAGTCTCGATAAGCGCCCACTCTCTCTCGATGAGTAGTGGGCCTGCAGTCAGTAAGCTGGTATAGCTTCTTTTTTTTCGGTTAGTCCTGCCGGCGTAGCTTGAAAGCTCGTCGGTAGGCGTCCAGTGGTTTTGCATGTATCACCTTGTACCGGGAGGGCGCGCTTTAGCGATGCTACTCTTGGCTTGCGTGTGCGTGAATAGTCCGCCTGTCCGATAGATATCTGGTTGATCGTGCCAGTAGTCATATGCTTGTCTCGGATGGCTGTGTGAGGTACACCAAAATGGGATCTTCCCAGCCAACGTGCGTGAGTTAGCGAGGTAGGCGTTTCAAAAGGTAGTCACATGCTTGTCTCAGCTTTAGCGATGCTACTCTCGGCTTGCGTGTGCATGAACGTCTGTCCGGTCAGTCGCCATGTGCACATTTGCGCTGGAGAGGCTCAACCGTAAATCGGGAGATCTGCTCGCAACTTAGACGAGCAGCATCTTTTGTGGGCAGTTTCTCGCCTCATGTTTGTGTGTGGTCTGCTCTGGCGGTCAGTCCGTCTTCGGTGAAGGAAATCGTGTTGATCCTAAAAGAAATCATACGCTCATTGCTTGTCGCTACGCTTGTCTTAAAACTGAAAATTAAAGGAATTGACGGAAGGGCCCGAGGCTCCCGAGAGCCAATATAAACAGGGATAACTGGCCGTGGTAGCCTAACGTCCACTGCATCTGTGTCCGTCTTCCAGTCGTCTTGCCATGCTCGCCACTGGAGCCAGACGGACACAGACGAGGGAGCGGGGACGAGGGTGTTGCGCGACCACCTCCTCGCTATACAAAACCAAAGCGCGAGTCATTCGTTCCTCATCAAATCAAAGATGTAGTGTAATGAATGGTCATCGTCAATGAATGGTCAACGTCATTCATGATGGACGAACATCGCACAGCTGACAACTTCGCCAATTGCTTTCTTCTTCATCTTCCTCTGCTGACTAAGAAAATACCAGAAACTACTCTTGGCAACAGCTTGTCAAGTGCAAGCATTCTCATCTGGAGTTCGGTTGGCCCCTGCCAATGACTTTGTGTTCTTGCAATCCTCATTTCATCGCCATATTGCTTCAGACCGGAACAGGAAGTTTCTTTCTTCTACGATCAACGTTTGCTATGCGTCTATCACCAACCGGATGGTCCGCTAGAGGCTTTCACCGGTCTCCCAATGTTGCCCTCCAAGGGTCCCTCAGTGACCAGATTTCCCTTCTCAGTTCGGCGAAGATAGGGCAATCTTGTAGGACATGTTTGAGTGGTTTACGTTAGTGCTACCAGACCCTCTTCATAGCAAGTATAAAGTGAACACAAAGTGACACTGTCTTGTCCTGATATGAGCAATACTCTGTTGTGAGCTTGTAAGCTCATGTAACATATTGTTTAAGTAGTCTCCTGAATCTACCAAGAATGCGCGTCATGTGTATTTTAGGGAATGTCGAATTTAACATAAATTCAAAACAATTAGTGCTCATTTCGAGTAAAACTGACGATGTGTACATCAAATATGTGATTTGTGTATATCGCCCCCGTGGCCTAATGGATAAGGCACCGGCCTCCTAAGCCGGGGATTGCGGGTTCGAGTCCCGTCGGGGGTGAAGCTTTTAAATATTTTGTGTACATTATTTTTGTAGACATATCCTTTCAAGAAGCCCCATTGATAATAATCTAATATTGCTTCACGATGGACTGTGGAGCACATTTGTTAATGACATCGTGTACTTAATTTTTTTAATTCGCTCTACATACAAAGTGTGGTGAGACTTTACAGCACCATATATATTATATATATATATATATATATATATATATATATATATATATATATATATATATATATATATTATATATATATATAGATATGGTAGTGACAGCTGGCAAGATCGAAGGGAACAGACCAAGAGGAAGACCGAGAGGAAAATACCTGGATGGCTTGGCAACATGGCATGGACGAGACAGGAACACTGAGCTGATCCACGACTCTGGTGATCGAGTGAACTGGCGAATCATGACCGCCCACGCTTTCCGGCTTGGCACATGATATATATATATATATATATATATATATATATATATATATATATATATATATATATATATATATATATATATATATATATATATATAAGGGGCGTTCAACTGAAATCCGTTCGTGCCGCACCGCGCGTAATTGCGTACGTTGAACATGATCATGTCATAGTCATGTGATAAGTACTGACCAATGAATAAAAGAGCAAGTGCTTATCGTCCCATGATGCATAGGTTCTGTTTCTGACCGTTGAGAAAATGGCCCGGTTGATCCAAATTCCATCCAGAAAAAACTCAAAGATTCAGTTTCTTTCATTTGAAGGATGTCGATCTGTGGACATTCATTGAAGAATGCAGGTAGCGTACAGTACCAAATGTGTGTCGAAGACAACAGTGACAGATTGGACACGAATGTTTCGGAAAGGACGTCAGTTCACGAGAGATCTTCGACGGCCGGCTCAAGCGTATATTTTTGCAACAGAAAGAAAAAAAAAAATCGCTAAAATTGATGCAGCAGTACAGATGAACCGTTGTTGAAGTATACGTTCGCTAGAAACTGCAATATCGGAAGGTGTGTTCACAGTGGGTACCACGGATGTTGACCGACCACCAAAAAGAGGAACGCATGGGATGGTGTTTGAACACTTGCAGCGGAAGAGAAATGCATCATCCTCCATTCTGTAAATGGAGGATGATGCATTTCTCTTCCGCATAGTGGCAGGCGATGAATCATGGTGTCACCACTTTGAGTCGAGCAGCAAAAGAGAGAGCCGCTATCTCAGCATCAGCACACCGGATGTTTAAAATCGAGCGCTATTATCCATTCGGCCATGTTGACCTCTGCACTGAGATTTGAACCCACCACCGTCTCGCGGAAAGAAGTGTCTTACTATCCACAACCACCCAGACACCCCCCCCCCCCCTACCCCGATAGAGGTCCGCATTATCCAGGTCTGTCATCCACCTGAACTGACAACTGGCATTTGGATATATATGGTGTATTTTTAATGACTGTGCAGTGTTTGAAAATGTTGCCAGTCCAAGTTTTGTATTTACCTATTATGTTGCATGAACTTTACAGAGGATGAATACAAAACTTGGACAGGCAATATTTTCAAACACTGCACAGTCATTAAAAAGACAACCTATAGTTAGTACCCAGCCATTTTATAGCATTGTGGGTCTTCATTTACGAACACTGTCTTATAAACAGCATAATGTCTCTGAAACTAAAACAGTATAGCCACGTGTAAAGTAACAAAATGTAAGAAAGAATAACACAGGAAGATTTGGTGTCTGGAATAAGTCGCAGGGGTCGAACAATACTATGGTGGACATAGAACATTAAAACCACCCGGGACATTAAAGTGCTCTAGGTAGAATAATTAGCGAATGATCGAGAACCTTTCCGGCGGCGGGTTGTGATGAAAATGACGTTGTGCAAAGAAATTATCACACAATGATGATGGTAATAGGTTGCAGACATGTCTGTTAACATAGCATTGTTTAATGCATTCCACTTCTTGTCTATACCGTCTAAAAGTGCCAGTAAATACATGTGCATGCATTGTGCATATTCCTTTAGCAAATAGATGTGTGTATAACTTTACTGACCCAGTGTAACCATTATTGAAAATTCTGCCACATTTACAATTGTTACTTGTTCATTTGAGGGATTTGAATATCCACGGAAAGAAGCAAGGACAGGGCTCATATAATCAGTACTGTAAGGGACTCAGTTATCTGATACTGTGGAAACTCTGATGTTATGCCGCTTACACGAACTGTGTATGAAGACTAGCGAAACACGTCAATGGCGTCTTTAAGGGATAAATAGAAGTTATCACAACAAACTCCTTATTGGAACAGTCAGCAGAAATACTTTGTGATGGCTGCAACATCGGATGACTAAAGCACACATGAGAATACCCAATGTGCAATGTCTGTCATTGAGTATGGTTTGGGGCTGATGACAGTATCAAAGAGCCAGCTTTAAAGGTTGGAGCGCATACAGAATGCTGCCATGCGGTTAATCCTTGGGGTGCACAAAGGACACACCAATTATATGCATGAGGCATATCCTGGCGCTACCCACAATGACGGATAGGCATAGGGTCCTTCAGGCCAAATGGTACCTAAGAGTTGCCGCAGACAGGGATCACCCGCTGCATGCAGCAATGGAAATGGTCAAGGGTCATAGACTAAGACGAGGCAGGTCCTGGATGGCACAGGCAGAACTTTCTATACGTCAGGTGTGTGATCTAGAGACCATCAATCGTGAAAGAGAGTGGGTTGAAGTTCCAGAAGATAAGACAGACTGGCACAATGTAATAATAACACCGGGTCGTGAGTGCAGAGAATGGGCAGCGGGCCGCACTGAGTTTGAAGTGCAACAGCTGATCCAGAGCAATTCACATCAAGGTGACATACTGGCTCGAGACACAGACATTCACTAGGGCTTGTTTCCTTAGCGACTCAATGAACATGATCAAGAGGATAGAGGAGGGGTCGATCCGAAGAGAATGGTTGCTGCCTCTGGAGCGGTCTCGCCTGGCAAAGATTAGTTTCATCTTCGTGCCAGGGCATGCGGGAGTACAATGAAATGAGCGGGCTGACAAGCTCGCAGGTGAGGCTACTGTGGAGGGCGGACGCGCCATGGACCAGGCTGACATTCTGAATGCTCTACGAGAAGTAAGACTTTTGCGAGATCCAAGTGATGACTGTGAATCTGCAACAATGGCCAGACTGCGAGAGCAGCAAATTAAAAGAGGTGTGGCCAAACAAGAACACTACGCAGGAAGCCAAAGAAGATTGATAAACCAACACAGAACTGGCGTCGTTAGCCGCTACACGCTGCGGGATTTGCTGAGGAGGGGATCCGAGCACTTATGGACTGAATGGTTCGATGTGCAATGAGGATGATCTGTCGACTAACTAACTAACTAACTAAGGTGACATAGTCATCTACACCAATGGGTCAGTGGTGAGAAACAGACGTAGTAGCTGGGGCTTTATTGCAAAGTCTTGAAAAAGGAGAGTCTGGCATATGAGACTACGACCTCCAGCATGAGAATGGAGGTGGAGGCAGTAACAGCGGCATTCCGGTGGCTAGAGGAGACTACTGCAACACACGTTGTATTTATTACGGATTCAAAAGAGTATGCTTAGCAATGTGGAGAAAGGAATGTTTCGTGTGGAATGGCTCTCCTCGCTTTAGAGGTCACATATTGTGAGAATTGTATGGATATTTTGCCCTGGCCGTGCGGGGATACGGGGGAATGAACAGGCTGATAGGCTAGCTGGAAATGCACCTCTTGGTGGTTTTTGTCCTATGGACAAGGAGGGGGTGGTCGTGCGCTTGTGGGACCAAAGTGGAGAAGGCGGAGGAACAGATTGAGAACCCATATGTCGAAAGAATGAGGTTGCGGGGGATCGGCAGGGGTTCTGGAACAATCTCAAAACTGAGAGGGAAGACAAGGAGAACTTTTAATCAGATAGCGGTGGGAACGATTAGTAGTATGACTCTTCGCTGGCTGTTGAACGGGGGGGGGGACGGAGCGCGTATGGGAATGTCCTGAGTGCAGTGATGTCGGTTCTTAACTCAACTCAACTCAACTCAACTCAACTCAACTTAACAGTGACGTATTTCGGCAAAGCATAAAATAACATATCCTTAAAATATATGGTTGTAGAACACTATCCGTTATTCCCACCCCCGGTAATTGGTTGGAGTTTGTTGCCAATGACTTACTTAAACTACTGGGTGAACATTACCAGCCATGGCCTAATCCTAGCTAGTTAATTACTTAGTTAGTCGCGGTTCCAACTTCATGGCAAAGGGTCGCCCCATTATGCTCCGTGCCTGTGCCAGTGAATATCACACAAAATGCTCCTCTCTGCCCCATGTGAAAAGTATAAGTTAGTATAACAGACAGGAGTCTCGACAAACAAACAGACCGCACTAGGTATACTATGCATAATGCCGCTGCCAGAATGCCAACACAAAGGTCATCGACGAAAATTACAGTTCGATGGAAGCGGCAGTCACTAGAAAACCAGCAGCCACACATTACTGCATAAGGCAACCCAAGTAGTTCAACAGATGGTCGGCCACCATTTTTCTGAACATGCAGTTCACGCTACAAACAACCACGGACAGGTTAGGCTAATGTTTACATCTTTCGCCTAACCCAGCTAAACAGTAGGCGCTCTACTAAATCACCATCTGATGACATCGTGACATGCCTCTCCTCTCATGTGAAGGTCCGGTATCGGTCTTGCACACAATGCAGGTATCAGAGATTGGAGAGGTGAAGAAGAACTCCGCAACATAGTCTCCGTGGAGATAATACTTTGATACCGGAGACAAGTCGACGCATCAACCCTAGTCTGATAGATATAAAGTCTTTACATGGCTCAGACAACCCTAGTCCGATAGATACAAGGTCTTTACATGGCTCAGACAACCCTAGTCCGATAGATATAAGGTCTTTACATGGCTCAGAAAACCCTAGTCCGATAGATATAAGGTCTTTACATGGCTCAGACAATCCTAGTCCGATAGATATAAAGTCTTTACATGGCTCAGACAACCCTAGTCCGATAGATATAAAGTCTTTACATGGCTCAGACAACCCTAGTCCGATAGATATAAGGTCTTTACATGGCTCAGAAACCCTAGTCCGATAGATATAAGGTCTTTACATGGCTCAGACAACCCTAGTCTGATAGATATAAAGTCTTTACATGGCTCAGACAACCCTAGTCCGATAGATACAAGGTCTTTACATGGCTCAGACAACCCTAGTCCGATAGATATAAGGTCTTTACATGGCTCAGACAACCCTAGTCCGATAGATATAAAGTCTTTACATGGCTCAGACAACCCTAGTCCGATAGATATAAGGTCTTTACATGGCTCAGGCAACCCTAGTCCGATAGATATAAGGTCTTTACATGGCTCAGAAAACCCTAGTCCGATAGATATAAGGTCTTTACATGGCTCAGACAACCCTAGTCCGATAGATATAAAGTCTTTACATGGCTCAGACAACCCTAGTCCGATAGATATAAAGTCTTTACATGGCTCAGACAACCCTAGTCCGACAGATATAAGGTCTTTACATGGCTCAGAAAACCCTAGTCCGATAGATACAACCAACCAACCACAACCAACCAACCAATCAACCAACCAACCAACCATCCAACCAACCACTCCTTTATGGATCGCCATTACGTAAAGTTTGTCAATATTTATTATCACCTCTAGCTTGCTGTCCAATAAGTACACATAACATACCAGTCGACACACTTAAATGTGACATTTCAAACGTACATGTGCTTCAGCCAAACAGAACAATGCCATGCATTGTAAGCCGTTGAATACGCAATTATGGGAAATCCAGACATGTATTCAGATCTTTAGAAAAGCTTGCCTGACAAGACAAATGAGGCAGTTACAGGACAAGATACGACTAGACAAGACAGGCCAATGCAAAGCAAGACAGCATAGTAGTTAGTTAGTTAGTCAACAGAGCATCCTCATTGCACATCGAACCATTCAGTCCATAAGTGCTCGGATCACCTCTTCAGTAAATCCCGCAGCGTGTAAGGCTAACAACGCCAGTTCTGTGTCGGTTTGTTTATCTTCTTTGGCTTTCCGCATAGTGTTCTACTTCGGCCACACCCATTTTAACTTGCTGTCTTCGCAACACAATGAAAGGCAACGCAAAGAAATGCCAGGCAGTGCAAGACAACACAAGGCAATGCAAGACAAGGCAATACACGACTAGACAATACAATGCAATGCAAGACAAATATACAAGACTCAACAGGTTGATTCAAGATAATTCATGGCAAGACAATGCAAGTCAAGGCAAGACACAATACAACTAGACAAGGCAAGACAGTGCAAGACAATGCAAGGCAAGACAATGCAAGGCATGACAATGCAATGCTAGAAATACAAGACACGACTAACAAGACCGCGACAATGCAATGCTAGACTATACCTGACACGACAAAACAAGACCGGGACAATGCAAGGCGTGATAATGCAATGCTAGACTATACAAGACATTACTAAACAAAACAGGTCAATGTAAGGCGAGACAAAGCATGAACAACTAGACAAGGCCAGATAATGCAAGCCAAGACAAAACACAAGACAAGCAGAAGAAGAAGACTCCAGACATTTCCAGTGAATCCCCGATCTGTTCTACAATAAACACACCAACACACAGCCTGAATGTGTCAGCTGGATATTGATTGACACGCCAATCTCCTAGTGTGCTTGATGTCCGGCTCTATTTTGGCCATGCCTATCTTTAAGATGAACGTTTGTTTCTAAGCTATTGTTGTTGTCTCCCACCTATGCCGTTAGGCGTCGTGGGAAAAGTTAATTGAAGTTCCGGAGCCTCCGTCTAGCGCTTTACCTCCAATTTCCTCCGTGATTCAGGAGCAGTAAATGTCTAGGGTCACATAGTTTAATTCCCAATCTGTTTGCTAGACCTGTCATTGGTTCGTCACCTACTTAACCCTTGTATATTTTATGCTACCACCATGTCACAATGACGGAAAGACTCCTCATAAAAAAACAAACAAACATAAAAGTTGTTACCCGTTACAATCTATGTTAATTTATTCAGTTGAAAGCCTTCGTTTCGGCCCAACTTGAATGATCTATTAATACAGTGATAGAATCAACCAGACTATCTGGTTGTGTGTGTTATGCTAATTTGTGTTGAGAAAATAAATAGTAGACACCTTGCAGTCTTGACAGACCAAAGTATGTGAGTGGAATGTGGCCAATATTCCATCACAATGTCTGGGCAGAGCTTCAGAGAATCATGTGATGCCCAAACGACATGATCTCTCTCTCGGCCTAGTCTTGTGTATTCCAGAGGAATGGGTAACCAATACGTCTGGCACAAGGTAGGCTGCAGACGCTGGCGGCTCAGCGTCAATCCACCGAGACCTCACCACCACGAGCCGGTGGCGAGTTATGGCCAGACCCTGACACCCAAGGGACCCGGCTTAGAGGCGTTCAGCCATGTCCCCCAGGTGAGGGCCTTGTACGAGCCCGGACCATGAGGGCGCGCACATCTGTCAATCACAAGTGTCCGGACCTGTGTAAAGCGTGCACTATCGTCAGACTCCCCACCTGACTTATAGCGGTCCCCGCGACCAGCGGGAATAGGCCCGCCATAGCTACCGCAGGAGATATTGCCTGTCTATTTGCGAGCAAATCTCCCATACTTCCACTGTGCGGATCTCGCGACCAGCGAGAATAGGCCCGCCGGAGATTATGCTCGTCTGTTGCGAACAAATCTCTACCGAG
The DNA here is from genome assembly GCA_014155875.1 of Cepaea nemoralis. NCBI lineage: Eukaryota > Metazoa > Mollusca > Gastropoda > Stylommatophora > Helicidae > Cepaea > Cepaea nemoralis. The sequence goes on from JACEFZ010014462.1 coordinate 14,047, forward strand.
AGACTGAATAAGTAAAGAAACGATAAAAGTAGTGGTATTTCAATTGCGCTTGCGCTCCCACCTATGCTACACCCTTCATGTGTCTTCACAAAGTCGGACTAGAGTCAAGCTCAACAGGGTCTTCTTTCCCCGCTGATTCTACCAAGCCCGTTCCCTTGGCTGTGGTTTCGCTAGATAGTAGATAGGGACAGTGGGAATCTCGTTAATCCATTCATGCGCGTCACTAATTAGATGACGAGGCATTTGGCTACCTTAAGAGAGTATCTACAAACTGTGCATCTCTGCAGGGATTTATGTATTGCAAAGCCGGCATATAAAACCTGGATAAACTTTTCTTGAGCTTGTTCATTGAAACATTTAAACACTTTGCTGACCAGCAATCCGGAGCATTACTGTCTACACCCAGGGTGTTTGCGGATTTTTAAAAAAAATGACTGGTTTTTAAATTAAATTCACTAAAAATTTAAAAAACGAACGTAGGGTGTTGAAATTTTCAGAGCACTGTTATGAATGGTTGTTACGCATAAAAAAATATGTTTTATGCACATTTGTCACATGATCATGGCGGCCATCTTGAATTTGTATGGCTATTTATAGACAAATTAGATGATGTTTTAAAACCATCATCTTTTCATATTTTTTAGTGAATGTTTTCAGAGTGAAAGCTATAAAATGTTAGGGACATGGTTGGCAATGAATAAAATAAGCTCAATATGAGCACTAATTTAACGGTTAACCAAATATGTTAACACAAAAAAGTGAAAAATAAACATTGTTCATTTCTACACTGTGTTGTGGTTTTTGTTTGGTGTGTTGTGTCTGATGTTAGTAATTCTTACCTCTAGTTGAAGTCTGAGCTGTCTCCTTCATTAATTGGGGTTGAAGTTGTAGCTGTAGACCTCTGCAAGAGTCTTTGTCTGGATCGTTGATAATCCTCAACCGTGTGGTATAACTTGAAACATGGTGTCAGGCATAGAGGTGTATTGCAATCTGGGCAGTACATGCAAGCCTGGCTTCTTTTACCTGCATCCTTGCACACTTTACAGTCTGGTTTGTACCTTGGATTTTCATATTTGTCAATAAAATGGCGCTCAGTAAGTCGTGATGTCATAACTTGTAGTCTTGAAGGTGTTGTATTGCGCCGAAAAACAGTAGGTCCAATAAGAGCAAGACTGACATCCTGCCTAAACCTCTATACAGTGATCTTATTTGTAGAGTAGGCAGTGTTGTAGCTTACACGCCCATGACCAGAGCAGTTTCAACTAAAAAAATTATATAATGGCAGGTACCATTTATAGGATCTATGTGGGTCTTACACTCAGTTGGCCGAAGTGGTCGACACCGCCCATACTTTTGTTGCATTTTTCTGCAAGCACTGGCTTGTTTATTATTCTGCCCTCATGAATTCCCCTTTTCCTGTCTTGTCCATAACTTCATTGGAGTGAACAGTAGATATAAAGTTAACTCTCTTTCCTGTGTACTGAGAGAGGTGATTTTCACCATACATGTTGACTTTACACATGATCAGATCTATAGCAGTGTCAGGGAAACAAATCTTGAAAAAATCAATGGGCATAAACCCAGTTGTGTCTGGCGTGACACCCTGTTGTTCTTTGTATGGAAGAAGATTGCCAAGCTCAATAAGTTCGTTTTGTAGAGCCTTTCTCCAATTCCAAACCGAATTTTCAGCTGTAAAAATGTTCTGGTGTCTTGTGCCACGCCTACTTCTTTCTTTAGAGGTACCTTCATCACCCCCATCATCAACTTCAACATCGTTAACACTACTTTCATTTACACTAATATTCACTTCTGTATCTCTACTTAGCTATGAAACATCGTTTTCAGCTTCAATTTCGCTGGCAGAGTCAGAATCCTCTATACTACGAGCCTGGTGTTCATCCTCAGGCATGGTGAAAATGCTAAACATTTTGAAATAAGGGAAACAACTGGATGACGCCTGATTCGGTGGCTATCGGTAAGGCCGTTTGTTTGAAATCCGCATGTCGCTAATTCGTCGACCGTCGAAGTTGGTCACCAAGGCATATAGCCGGAAATTCGTCGAGCGTCGAAGTTGGTCAGCAAGGTGCCAGCATGGATGTAGTTCAGTATCACACTGACGGCTCCTTCTAAAAACATCGACCGTCGTAGTCATGTTATGAGACTGCTCGACTTTGAAGTCATGAAGAGGGCATTTGTGGAGGTACGCCATTTGACAGGCACATAATGATGATGATATGTCGGTATAATGATGATGTATAATGACCAAACATGGGTCTACTAACAAACAACACACACACACACACACACACACACACACACACACACACACACACACACACACACACACACACACACACACACACACACACACACACACACACACACACACACACACACACACACACACACACACACACACACACACACACACACCACACACACACACACACACACACACACACACACACACACACACACACACACACACACACACACACACACACACACACACACACACACACACACACACACACACACACACACACACACACACACACACACACACACACACACACACACACACACACACACACACACACACACACACACACACACACACACACACACACACACTACTTGGACGGTTATGTCATATTTTCTATATTTCGAACATTGACGTTTATTAAAATTTTTGAACATTTAAAGAAAGATCACAATGTAAACACAGCAACCACATACAATACACTGCACGATTTATTGCCATACATATTTCGCTGCACCTCATCAGGTGCATACTGCAGTCATAAATCATGACCGACGAAGCGATTTCAGTCGTTGCCATGCAAACATAAGGACTTCCTTTTAAATATTAGTCTACCATGGGGATAACATACTCCTCATTCAAACAATATCATTGACTATGTAGTACATTGATGGAAAAATTATCAGAGTAATAAAGAATATTTACTGGAACCGTGTAGCAGCAATTAAAATGGGAAATAAAGCTGGCAATTATGAACAAATAAGGCTGGGAGTACGACAGGGATGTGTTGTGTCACCAGATTTCTTCTCAATCTATCATCATCATCATCATCATCATCATCATCATCATCATCATCATCATCATCATCATCATCATCATCATCATCATCATCATCACGTGCCGTGCCGACTGGCGTAGGCGTTCATGACTCTCCACAGATCTCTGTTTTTGGTTTTCTGGATCAACTCTGCCGTTAATATTCCTCCATGCCACCGTCGCAATCCATCCAGCATCATTTCTCGTGGTCTGCCTCTGCCTCTCTTCCCCTCTATCTTTCCAGTTGTCACGATGTTCTCCAGCGAAGTAATAATGAGCGAAATCAAAGAGCAGCCAGAAATACTATTTGGAGGTTATAGTATAAACAATATACACTATGCAGATGACACAGTATTGGTGGCGGATAATGCAACAGATCTACAACAATTGTTGGACATTGTAGTAACAGAGAGTGCCAAGGAAGGACTTTGTTTGAATATCAAGAGAGCAATAACAATGGTGATATCAAAGAAAAAGTGACACCCAAAATGTGTAATAGAAATAGAAACACAAATGCTTAACCAAATGGGTAGTTTTAGATATCTAGGGGTATTTATAACATCAGATGGAAGATGTACAACAGAGATTAAGAGAAAAATAGGGCAAGCAAAAGCCGCATTTCAGAAAATGAAAAGTATCTTATGCAATAAGTCACTATCACTGAATGTAAGGAAGAGAGTAATGAAGTGCTATATAGAACCTGTTTTGCTGTATGGCAGTGAATCTTTCAGTTTAAAATAAACACGTTAGGAAGAGCTTGGAAGCAACAGAGATGTGGTTCCTGACATGAATGTTGCGAATTCCTTGGACTGCAGAAGTAACTAACAACGACTACCTGAATGAGGCTAATGAAACTAGAACATTATATATAACAATAAGAAAGACACAAACAGCTTTCTTTGGTCATGTGATGAGATAAGAGGTACTTGAGAACATCGTGACAACTGGAAAGATTGAGGGGAAGAGAGGCAGAGGCAGACCATGAGAAATGATGCTGGATGGATTGAGACGGTGGCATGGAGGAATATCATCAGCAGAGTTGTTCCAGAAACCAAAGACTGAGATCTGTGGAAAGTCATGAACGCCAACGCCAGTCGGCATGATACTTGATGATGATGATGATGATGATGATGATGATGATGATGTAGTTAGTATTTCAGCCAAAGTATTATTCGTTAATTCACTTCATGTGATATATAATCTCTGCCGTGTGCACCTGACGAGATGTAGCGAAATATGCCAGGCAATAAAACGTGCAACATGTTTGTAGATTTTGTGTGTAATTTTTAGAAAGTACAAGGTTTGAATGTCTGAAAGGTCACCATTGTTGGCTGAGTCCATTGTGTTGTTACATGTTGCAGGTTCTTTCCAGGTCGTGATGATCAACCTCAGGTTGACTCTCGAGGCAATTTTACATTTACAAGTCAATATTTAAATCCATCTGACTGATATAGGGGTTCAACCCGCCACCTAATCTTTATTTTACATGAGAAATGGGATTCATACCTAATCATTTATTTTCAGAACGATCCCAGCGGTCTTAGAGAAACACGAGGCAGCCCTGCTTCTGTTGGTGGGGTTTGGCGGTTTGTCTATCATTCTAGCCTTTGTTTACGTTGTAATCAGGTAAGTGTTGTTGTTTGCTAGTCAGTTTCCGCTTGGTACCTGCGATCGAGAACTTGGCTATAGAGGTAGGGAGCATGAATAGAATCGGATAGACAGATGTCAGATGTTATCAAGGGGTTACAAGACAAACACAAACTCAATGCAATATAGGCGACATGTATGGCTGAGGATCGGAACCCTCAAATTCTCTCTCTCTCTCTCTCTCTCTCTCTCTCTCTCTCTCTCTCTCTCTCTCTCTCTCTCTCTCTCTCTCTCTCCTTTCTCTCTCTCAGTCTTCCGCCCTCCTGTCTGTCTCCCCGTCTCTTTGTCCTTCTATCTTTCTTTTTCTCTATCTTTCTACCTCTCCTTTTCTCTATCTCTCTTCATCTTCTCTCTCTCTCTCTCTCTCTCTCTCTCTCTCTCTCTCTCTCTCTCTCTCTCTCTCTCTCTGTCTCTCTCTCTCTCTCTGTCTGCCTGTTTGTCTCTATCTCTGTCTGTTGTCTTTCTGTCTTTATAACTATCTCTGTTTCCATCTCTCTGTCTATCCTTCTCTTTCTATATATTTGTCTTTCTCTATCTTTCTCTCTCTCGCTCTCTATATCTGCCTCTCTTTATCTTTCTGTCTCAGTCTGTCTCTTTCTCTCTCTCTCTTTTCCCTGTCTCCATATTTTTCTTTCCAACCCCTCTATCTTTCTTCCTTTTTATCTCTCTTTCTGTACGTCTCTACCATTCTCTCTCTCTCTCTCTCTCTCTCTCTCTCTCTCTCTCTCTCTCTCTCTCTCTCTCTCTCTCTGTCTTTCTGTCTCTCTGTATTTGTCGCTTTCTACGTATCATTCTCTCTGTCTGCCTCTCTCTCTCTCTCTCTCTCTCTCTCTCTCTCTCTCTCTCTGTCCTTCTGTCTCTCTGTAATTTGTCGCTTTCTACGTATCATTCTCTCTGTCTGCCTCGCTCTCTCTCTCTCTATTTGTCTGTCCGTCTGTCTGTCTCTCCCTGCTTCCTCCACGTGTACAAGCTCTGCAACAAGCAACATCATACAAATAAACAACCCTTGTACACACCAGAGTGGCATTGGCTAGACACTGCTGGCCCCGTATTTGTATAGACCGATGGATACTCAGCGGCTGATGTGGGCAGTATCACCCGGCCGCGTTGACCTCCCAGGCCATTCCCTGCTACCCATGTTAGGCAGAATAAATCAGGAGCATTGGAATGTGATCATCATCGAACAATTAGTATAATGAGCCACACCATGCATATTTTGCTAAGAATTGTCATGAAAAGAGTTAGGAAGAAAATACAACTCGAAATAAGGGAAGAACAATTGTCATGAAAAGGGTTAGGAAGAAAATACAACTCGAAATAAGGGAAGAACAATGTTGGTTCGTAGAAGGCAAGGATACAGTAAATGTTGAGTATTTGCTGACAACATTAATTGAACGTTCGATAGACGTAAACAAAGACCGACATCTTTCTTCATTAACTACACAAAGGCTTTTGATAAAGTAAGACATGTTGATATTATAAAGACGTTTACAGATCTACACATTTGTGGGAAAGACCTTAGACTTGTTAAAAAAAATAAAAACATATACTGGAAACAAGAAGCTGCCATAAACATTATTAATGAAGTAGTAAATATCAACCTATTTAGAGAGGTGTGCGACAGTGTTGTGGAATCCATTACCCCATATGGACAACAATCACTTTCGGATTACTAAGCCTGTGAGCATAAAACCATGGGCAGCTGCTTTTGTGGCTGACTCAGTCACAGGACTGAGCCGGTGATGGACCCTAACTATAACTTCTCCTTGAAGTTGAACGGGGTATGGGTAATGGTAGAATCGAGGAAAAAAAAATAATGTGTAATGTCTCCAGATCTTTTTTCCCTATACAGTGAAACTATATTTAGACATTTAGAAATGAGAGGAGTCACCATTGGGAGACATAATATCAATGCATTAATACTAGATATGCAAATGATACAGTTTTTCGGTAAAATGGCGACTGAATAACTGTGTTTTTCGCAGAGGGACACATTTGTGTTTCTCTGGGAAGGATGTGATGTTTTTCGCGACCGTTTTAGGAATATTGTTCACAAGAAACCACGGAAGTCAGGTGGTGGATGGAATTTTCAGAGCAGCCGACAGAATAAGTTGTTGGTTATAGTTCTGAAGTTTCGCAACGGTAGGCAGATGATCTCATTTACGAGACAATGGCTACGGTCACCGACAAGTATTGTCACTGCCAGGAAGGAAAACAAAGGCAAACTACCTTCTTTAATTATGCCTAGTTTATCATGATTCGTCAAATCACAGAACGTCACAAATTGGTACAATTTTCTCAGAACTGCCATGACATCTGATAGGAGATGCCTTGAAGACATTAGAACAAGAATAACCATGGCAAAGGTAGCCTTTTGCAAGATAGAAAACATACTGACCAATAAAATGATGCAATTTGCAATGAGAAAAAGGTATGTTGAGGTGCTATATAGAACCTGCACTTTTGTATGTATGTGAATCGTGGGAAATGAGCAGACCCGTTGAAAAACATCTAATGGCTGTGGAAATGTGGTTTTCGACTAAAATGCACAGAATATCATAGACAGACAGAAAAACCAATGACAAAGTCCTACAAGAAACAAATGAAAACCGTAAACTGATTAGAGAAATTAGACGTAGACAGTCATAATTTTTGTGGCCAAGTTATTAGAAGAAATAAATTGAAGAACTTGGTGACAAGTGGCAAGGTCGAAGAGAGGAGAACAAGGGGGGAGGCAGAGAAGCAAATACCTGGATGGCCTGGCCCCATGGTATGGTCGAGACAAGAACACTGAGCTGATCCACGACTCTGGTGTTCGTGTGAGATGGCGAAACATTACCGCCTACGCTTATCGGCATGGCACATGATGATGATGGGATGATACAGTATTGACTGCAGACAACTAACAGGATCTGCAACATTTGGTAGATGCGGTTGTTGTACACAGTGAATAACTAGGCTTAAAATTAAATTGTAAGAATATAGAGATTATGGTAGTCAGTACGAAGGAAGAAGTAACACAATGTAAATACGGGTAAATAGGAATATCCTTAAACAAATGAATCAGTATTCTTGACACTATCTTGACACAGTCATAACATCTGATGGGAGGCTTTTTGAAGAGGTTACAACAAAATCGCTATGGCAAAGGTAGCACCAGGAAGATGGAAAATATACTGAACAATAAAAAGATTTCAATTGCAAAGAAAACAACAAGGGTGTTGCAGTTATACATACAACATGAACTTTTGTATGAATGTGAAACATGGATAATGAGCAGACAAGCTGAAAAACATCTAATGGCAGTGGAAATGTTGTTTCTGATGGAAATGCTAAGATTACCATGGACAGACAGAAAAGCCAATAAGCAAGACCTACAAGAAGCAAATGAAAACAGTAAACTGATCAGAGAAATTAGACGTCGACAGTCAACATTTTTGGGCACGTTATAATAACCTAGAGAACTTGGTGAAAATTGGCAAGATTGAGGGGAAAAGAAGAAAGGAAAGGCAGAGAGATATATATTTGAATGGCTTGGCCAAATGACATGGTCGGGACAAGAACACAATTCTGATCCACGACTCTGGTGATAGCGTGAGATGGCGAAACGAGACTACCCACACTTATCGGAATGGCACATGCTGATGATTTTAGACTGGGTCATCCAGAAAGTCGAAATCAATGAAAAATGTTCGAATCCGTCCCGACGTGGATCGAACATAAGCCCGCCTGGGCGACAGGCGAGTTTCTAGCCACTATACCACCATGGCTCCTTGGCAAGCCGCGGTCAATATTTAGATCCACACACAGTGTATTCGCTCCGTAATTCCTTATGTCCCACCCAGTTGGTAAGTCAACCCACTCTATCTCAAAATGTCAGTTAGTTAGTCAGTCAGTCAGTCAGTCAGGTAGTTAGTTAGTTAGTTAGTTAGTTAGTTAGTTAGTTAGTCGCGGTTCCAACTTCACGGCAATGGGTTACCCCCTTATGCTCTGTTCCTGTGCCAGTGAATATCACACAAAATGCTCCTTACTATCCAATGTGAAAAGTGGAATAGACAGGAGTCTCTGCAAGCCAACAGCCCGCCATCAGAAATTGCCAACACAAAAGTCCTCCACGGAAAATACAGTTAATCTTCGATGGAAGCGGCAGTCACCAGAAAGGCTTCATTGACCCGGGTTTCATCCCATATGGCTCGGCCTCTTTCCGCAGGGCGACCCAAAAGTAAGTGCCGCACAAAACACGAACTCCGTAGCTTCAGAGACGACTCCTAGGAGTCTCTTGAGAAAATGCACCCGTGAACCGAAAAGGCAAACAATTCAATTCAACAATATCCGGCCGCCATCGTTCCGAACATGCAGTTCACGCTACAAACAACCGCGGACAGATATAAAAGCATTTCACACGAAATTCACAGTTCACAGTGTCGCACCACGCACTCACTCAGTAGCAGGGCGACGGAACCATGCATGACTGGTCTAACATGAGGAACATGCGAATGCAAACCGTAGCTTTCTTTCATTGTAATCACCATTGTTGGTAATCAATGACCATGGACAGACAGAAAAGCCAATAAGCTAGACCTACAAGAAGCAAATGAAAACCGTAAACTGATCAGAGAAATTAGACGTAGACACCACCCACCATCACCACCACAGAGGCCTTAACGGTTTAAATGCCTATCCGCCATATTGGGGACCGGGCTATCTCAAAATGTGACAGTTGTTAAGCAGGGTTAACTGATTCAGTGGTAAACAAAAAGTAGGTTTAGACCAAACATGGTACACAATCAAATGAATAAGTATTATCATGTAAATGTCCGTTCACTGAGCATTCAACTTGCGGAAGTTACCACACAACAAAACAAATACCACGATGACCTACGTGTGGCGATATATCGTCCTTTTGTCCAAATGGGAGGTCACATTTGACGATATATTATCCTTCGACAATGAATCAGTGAATGTGGATTTGTCTATATTGACGTGAATGTTGGACAATGAGCAATGAAATGAGGAAGAAACTGAGGACCTTGACAATGTTTTAGTAGAGTGTTGAGAATATCATGGAGAGATTCGGAAACAAACGCTAATGGTATTTAGAGCTGCAGGTTGTTAGCAGATAACTTATTTAAGCCATAGGGACATTTGAAATTAGTAGCATACCCTTTACAGTACGTTGCAATCAACCACAACATTATTTGAATCCATGAAGAAAAGACTCAATTTATAGGACAGCAAAAAAAAAACAGGCCAGCTATTCCCCCGTGCATTCTGGTCTACAGCATATGATGGTCAATAAAATCACAGATCTATAGAGGTTCCTGCTTTAATGCTATGTTTAACAGAATGTACAGTCAGGACGAGAGACAGACAGCGTTAGTGATCGATTGCAGCCAACCTTCATTGTGGAGACGGCACCTGATTGATTGAACAGATAAAGGTATTCACGGTGGCGTAGTGGCTAGCACACTTATCTACCGATCCACTGGTCATCGAATCCCTATCACGGCCGATTGTTTATAAATGTATCTGGGTTTCCAGGTCGCCCAACCTACAATTGGTTGATTTCTTGAAAATGTTCTAGGAAGAAATGGCGGCTGGCGTGATTGTGACCAGATAACCCATCGAGCGTCGATTGATCTATATAAACATGGGACTAGAACCACATACCGCCAGATCAGTGGTGAAGGAGTTACAGACGCAGTTCTTAATCCCGCATACCCCGTTCAAAACACAGCTCCGGGCAAATTGGTAGCAAACCGCTTTGCGTTGTTTTGTATAAAATGGTATGAGTGCCGTTCATTCAGAAAGCAATGGCGAACTACTGAACGTAAACTTTCCAGGAAATCACAAACGGCTAACAATTCTTGGGTTGACCGCGAAGGCCTGTAAAGGATACGCAACTAACTGTTTAACCATATACCTACTACGCCCCAAGGCGTGGAAAGGGGTTTCTTACGGACTGTCCTCACAGAAGAAGCTCTGTGGCTAGGACGCTGGTCTGCTGTATTGGTGGGGTTGTGCTTCAGTCTCCACCGAGACAGATTTCATTGTTCAAAGGTCGACCTAGCCTTAAATAAGCACTAGAAAATGTCATGAGAAGTAAGGTCGACCGCGCGATATTGACCACATATATTGCCGATGGATCTATAAATAGCCGGCACTAGCACCACATATCCAGTGTGCATGGGAAGGACAGGCGGCCTAGAAGAGAACTAGCCAGAGAGGGCACTATTTTGTGGCTTATAATATGTGAAGATCTCACATTTCACACTGCATCACACGTATCCGATGTGAATCTACCTTAACATTCTTTTTCGTTATAGAGCACCCACGTAACACGGGCCAGGCATTGCAATAGCAAGGAGGTTATACAACTTCAGCAAACACTTCATAATATGATTACTGCTGGATCATGGAAACATGGCGATAACATCATATAACCTAAATGCCTTATGACATATAAATGAGTTTTACTGCTGTCTGTAGTGAACTAGACTGATTCACATTTATGATGGAGTCAGTGAAGCGATGTGCTCATGGAGAAGTTTTAATTTGGTTACACTACCTACCTAAAATAGCCGAAGCAATGTTGTTTGTGTAAATGTTTGCTCAAGAGACTGGTAAATTCCCGCGACTGTCCTATTCACGCTCTATGTATGTATCTATGCACATGTATGCGTATATGGATGCATGGGTAGATGGATGGTTGGATGCATGTCTGTCTGTAACGGTGCATGGGTGAATGTGCTTGTGTGTGTGTGCATGTGTGTACGTGTGTGTGTGTACGTGTATGCGTAAATATGAAGAAGTAGAGGAGAGAAAGTGGAGGAGATGAATGATGTAGAAGAAGACGAGGATGAGAAAAACTAATAGAAAAGGATAAAGCTTACGAAGAAGAGGACGAATAATAACAATAATAAATATACACATAATAATATGTTTGTATATGTGTATGTAGAGATGTATGTGTGCATGTATGTATAGCTGTCAGTGTTGTGTGTGTGTGTGTGTATGTGTATTTGTCTGTACGTATGTGCGTTTATACAAAGAAGAAGAGAAAGTAGAGTAGAAGAATAAAGTAGAAGAAGAAGGGGATGGGGAAATAATAGGGAGAAGAAGAAGATGAAATTATTGAAGTAGTAGTAGTAGTAGCAGAAGAAGAAGAAAAAGAAGAAGAAGAAGAAGAAGAAGAAGAAGAAGAAGAAGAAGAAGAAGAAGAAGAAGAAGAAGAAGAAGAAGAAGAAGAAGAGGGAGAAGAGGGAGAAGAAGAAGAAGAAGAAAAAGAAGAAGAAGAAGAAAAAGAAGAAGAAGAAGAAGAAGAAGAAGAAGTTGATTTTTACGATGATGATTGCGATGAAAGAGGAGAAAAAATAGGGGGAAAAGGAGAAGAATTAGAAGAAGAATAATTATAAGAAGAAGAAGAAGAAGAAGAAGAAGAAGAAGAAGAAGAAGAAGAAGAAGAAGAAGAAGAAGAAGAAAAATATATCTGTATATGGTAAGAAGAAGTAACTGTATGTCATAGGAAGCTAAGAGACGAAAGCCCAAAAAATGTTTGTGAACTATAACCCTTTATAACGACTATACAACCACAGCTTTTTTTTTTTTTTTAGCATATCCTTTACAGGACTTAGCTGTCAACACCAGCATCTTTCAGCTGTATGTTGATCTCTTGGCAAGATTACGCTCAGTAGTTTGCCATTGCTTTCTGAGCGGCCGGCTCACATACCCCGTATGTTACCAATGCGATTCGAACCACTGCTGATTTGAACCGTCATCACGTTACCTGACGAGAGTATACGAGATTACGGAGAAAAGTCATAACCTCTAAGCCACGAAGCAATTAAAGCTTTACACTATACAACTATTGCTATACACTTACAACCTCAGCTATACTCTATGCAATTAAAGCTTTACACTATACAACTATTGCTATACACTTACAACCACAACTATACTCTATGCAATTAAAGCTTTACACTATACAACTATTGCTATACACTTACAACCACAGCTATACTCTATGCAATTAAAGCTTTACACTATACAACTATTGCTATACACTTACAACCACAGCTATACTCTATGCAATTAAAGCTTTACACTATACAACTATTGCTATACACTTACAACCACAGCTATACTCTATGCAATTAAAGCTTTACACTATACAACTATTGCTATACACTTACAACCACAGCTATACTCTATGCAATTAAAGCTTTACACTATACAACTATTGCTATACACTTACAACCACAGCTATACTCTATGCAATTAAAGCTTTACACTATACAGCTATTGCTATACACTTTACAACCACAGCTATACTCTATGCAGCTAAAGCTATACACTGTACAGCTATTGCTATACACATTACAACCACATACATTCTCTGTGCAACTAAAGCTATACACTACAACTATTGCTATACACTTTACAACTACAGCTATACTCTATGCAACTAAAGCTATGCACTGTACAACTATAGCTAAACACTGTACAATCACAGATGTACTATATGCAACTAAAGCAATACACTAAAACTACTCTACACTTTACAACCACAGCTAACATTTTCTGTACACTATACTGCTATCGCTGCAATATGCACTAAACAACTGAATACTGAATTAAAGAATCGACAGCACAGCATTCCCAGTATGTCCACTTATGCCTCATCATTCTCTTCAAAACCACCGAAGAGTGCCTGTGTTGATTATTCCTCTAGTAATTTGATTAAAAGCCCACCTGGTTGTACCTCTACGTGAGTAGCGCCCAGACCGTCTACTCACTCCCTTGTGAGTCAGTCTTTCTAGATATGGGTACACCGTCTGTTCAGTTGCACTCTCCATCCAATTTCAGAGAACCTTTATCACATCAATATTGTCACAAAGTAACCTCCGCACAGAGGGGTAGTAACAGCGAGTCTATCAGTCTGTTCATTGCCCTGCTGACCTACATGCCCATGGATAAAATATGCATGATATGCTAGCAATTCAACTATGTAGTTATTGCTATACAACATACAAGTATAGCAATGCGACAATGGCTATACACTATACAGCTATTGCCACACACCATACAACTATTGCTATACACTATTATACAATGACTATACACTATACAACTATTGCGAACAACTATATAACTATTGCTATCACTATGCAGCTATTGCTATACACTATATAACTATGGCTATACACTATACAACTATTGCAAGACACTATAACATATTGCTATACTATGGCTATACATTATAAAACTATTGCTAACACAATGCTATATACTATATAACAATGGCTACACACAATACAGATATTGTTAGACACTATACAACTATTGCTATTGACTATGCAACTAAAGGTATACATAATCCAACAATTGCTAGACATAGTATATATACTGCTATTTTTAAGAACTTTGCGTACACTTGCAGACGGTATGTGTTCAATGACATCAATAACCTGGACTCGGCGTTTGATGCCGGTGGGAATGTGTCGGCTTCACTAACCGCCACAACCCTGGCAGCCCAGTTACTATGGCCAGCTGACTTAATGCAGAGCGTGACGGTCGCTGTCAAGGTAGCTAACTAACACCATCATCATCATTATCATCAACATCATTATTATCACCACCACCACCACCACCACCACCACCACCACCACCACCACCACCACCATCATCTTCTTCATCATCATCATTATCATCATCATCACCATCATCATCATCATTACCATAATCATCGTCACGTGTCCTTCTAACGGCTTAGGCATTCAAGTCTCGGTCCTTAGTGTTCGGGGTCAATTCTACTGCTGACATCCTCTATGCCACTGACTATGACCATCAAACGCAGTTACTACAGGTCTGCATGAGCGTCGTACACAGCTGACCTTTCTAGTCGTTATCAGATTTTTCAATGTGTCTCTTCTTATTATATGACCAAAGAACAAGTCTTGCTGATAGTTGTGTATACTATTCTACTTTAATATGTCTCTTGTTAATGTTAGTTAGCCGCAGTTCCAACTTCATGTCACAGGGTAACCCCACAATGCTTGTGCCAGTGAATATCATACAAAATGCTCTTCACTGCCCCTGTGAAAAGTGGAACAGACAGGAGCCTCGACAAACCAACAGCCCGCACTTGTAAACTATGTATAATGCAACTGCCAGAAGTGCTCCCCGAAAAATACTGTTCATCATCGATGGTCGGTGGTCACTAGAAAACCAGCAGCCACACATTACTGCATAACACAAACCCAGTTAGTTCAGCAACCCGCGGCCGCCATTTTTTCGAACATGCAGTTCACGACACAAACAACCGCCGACAGATGTAAAAATATTTCTTGATACTCTAGCCGTCCAAGGTATGTGCAACATTCGTCTTTCTAATTGTCTTCTTCATGTGAAAGCCTTACCTCGGGGTATCGGGTAGAATATTAAATATCTAAGGCACGTGGAGGATACTTTACTAACCCAGGCCTAATCCCAGGCAGTCTGTGTGTGCTGTGCTCAGTCCTCACCTAGTGATATCTTGAGAACTGTCTGTCGTGTGTTGATGCCGCAGGCACACAAAGGTGACGTAGTGATCTATACCTTAAGTCAGTGGTGAGAAACATACGGAGTGGTTGGTATTTCACTGCGAAGAAGAAGAGTGGCATATAAGGCTTCGACCTCCAGCATGAGAATGGGGTGGAAGCAGTAACAGCGGCATTCCGTTGGTTAGAGGAGACCACTGAAACACAAATTGTATTCATTACGAATTAAAGAAGTATGCTTAGTAAGGTGGAGAAAAGAATGTATCATGTGGAATGGCTTGCTTCAGAGGTCATAGATTGTGAGAATTGTATGGATATTTTGCCCTGGCCATTTGGGAGTGCGGGGGAATGAAGAGGCTAATAGGCTGGCTGGGAATGCGCCTCTTGGTGGCATATTACCTATGGGCAAGGGAGAGCTGGTCGTGCGCATGTGGGAAGAGGTGGAGAAGGCGGGGGAACAGATTGAGAATCAGTTTGTGGAAAGAATGATATTGCAGGGGATTGGCAGGGGTTCTGGAAGAATATCAAAACTGAGATGAAAGACAAAGTGAACTTTCAGTCAGATGGCGGTGGGAACGATTAGTAGTATGACTCTTCGCTGGCTGTTGAACGAGGAGACGGAGCACGAATGAGAATGTCCTGAGTGCAGTGATGTTGGTTCTTAGCTAAACTCAACTCAACTCACGATGTCTAGCTAACGAGGGAAAACAAAATAATGCATTCCCACAAAGTTTCTAGTAAAGGACAGATTTATGCTGAAAAGATAAAATAGTGCTGCCAGAAGACTTCATTTGACAACGAAAAAAGAATTCCTAGACAGACAGTATAACAAGGAAATGACTGCCTGTGATAATCTATCCAAAAGACTTGGCTTTTCAACTGTTTGGTTAAAGAAAGAGTATTCGGTGGCAGCATGATACCTTTTCCTTTTTCCTTGTTGTAAATTATACTAATAATTCATTGTACGTAAATTAAATCTAAGTTATTTTACAAACATTCACTGACAAGTAACTAACATAGAATATTAAATGAACTTTTACCAAAACTTAAGTGAAATATTTCTAAAACAACACGTCTTGGATCAAATTACAACAGTGGTGTATGGAAATCATATGTCTATATTTAATCACGGGATACTTCCACTACATTAGTGTTATCCGATTAACTTATTTTATGTATTATGATGGGTACTGCCCTCTGCTACTTGCAGTGCCCACATCAAACTGGTCAGCTGGAGGCCTGCACGGAGCGTGCCTAATCAAATATGTTGACCTTCAGCTCCTGGTCAGCAATACCAATCTGTAACTAAATAACAACATGAAACACACGACTTAACTAGACTGTCCGAACTGTATTCCAGCTCTTGGCAGTTAGTTATACGACAAAAGTCGTCAGAATTAAATCCACATGGAATGACATTTCACCATTTACATAAATCTGACACGAATGTTCTTGGGTATACAATCATATTGATAACTGTACATAGTAATGCTCTTGATAGCTGACACTGTATTCTCTAATCCTCTGATACTCCCTGTATTCTCTAATCCTCTGATACTCCCTGTATTCTCTAATCCTCTGATACTCCCTGTATTCTCTAATCCTCTGATACTCACTGTATTCTCTAATCCTCTGATACTCCCTGTATTCTCTAATCCTCCGATACTCCCTGTATTCTCTAATCCTCGGATACTCCCTGTATTCTCTAATCCTCTGATACTCCCTGTATTCTCTAATCCTCTGATACTCCCTGTATTCTCTAATCCTCTGATACTCACTGTATTCTCTAATCCTCTGATACTCCCTGTATTCTCTAATCCTCTGATGCTCACTGTATTCTCTAATCCCTTGATACTAACTATATTCTCTAATCCTCTTAAAAGAAGAGTCAGTCTCCGTGGCGAAGTGGTCAAGACGTCTCTAATCCTCTGATACCCCTGTATTCTCTAATGCTATGATGCTCACAGTATTCTCTAATGCTATGATGCTCACTGTATTCTCTAATCCCTTGATGCTAACTGTATTCTCTAATCCTCTGATACTCCCTGTATTCTCTAATCCTCTGATACCCCATGTATTCTCTGATTCTCTGATACTCCCTGTATTCTCTAATCCTCTGATACTCCCTGTATTCTCTAATCCTCTGATACTCCCTGTATTCTCTAATCCTCTGATACCCCATGTATTCTCTGATTCTCTGATACTCCCTGTATTCTCTAATCCTCTGATACTCCCTGTATTCTCTAATCCCCTGACACTCACTGTATTCTCTGATTCTCTGATACTCACTTTATTCTCTAATCCCCTGACACTCACTGTATTCTCTGATTCTCTGATACTCCCTATATTCTCTAATCCCCTGACACTCACTTTATTCTCTAATCCTCTGATACTCACTGTATTCTCTACTCCTCTGATACTCACTGTATTCTCTTATACTCCCTGTATTCTCTGATTCTCTGATACCCCCTGTATTCTCTAATCCTCTGATACCCCCTGTATTCTCTAATCCTCTGATACCCCCTGTATTCTCTAATCCCTTAACACTCACTGTATTCTCTAATCCTCTGATACCCCCTGTATTCTCTAATCCTCTGATACCCCCTGTATTCTCTAATCCCCTAACACTCACTGTATTCTCTAATCCTCTGATACCCCCTGTATTCTCTAATCCTCTGATACTCACTGTATTCTCTAATCCTCTGATACTCACTGTATTCTCTAATCCCCTGATGCTCACTGTATTCTCTAATCCTCTGATACTCACTGTATTCTCTAATCCCCTGATGCTCACTGTATTCTCTAATCCCCTGATGCTCACTGTATTCTCTAATCCTCTGATACTCACTGTATTCTCTAATCCTCTGTTACTCACTGTATTCTCTAATCCCCTGATGCTAACTGTATTCTCTAATCCCCTGATACTCACTGTATTCTCTAATCCTCTGATACTCACTGTATTCTCTAATCCTTTGATACCCCCTGTATTCTCTAATCCTCTGATACTCACTGCATTCTCTAATCCCCTGACACTCACTGTATTCTCTAATCCTCTGATACTCCCTGTATTCTCTAATCCTCTGATACCCCCTGTATTCTCTGATACTCACTGCATTCTCTAATCCCCTGATACTCCCTGTATTCTCTAATCCTCTGATACTCCCTGTATTCTCTAATCCTCTGATACTCACTGTATTCTCTAATCCTCTGATACTCACTGTATTATCTAATCCCCTGACACTCACTGTATTCTCTAATCCTCTGATACCCCCTGTATTCTCTAATCCTCTGATACTCACTGTATTCTCTAATCCCCCGGCATTCACTGTATTTTCTAATCCTCTGATACTCACTGTATTATCTAATCCCCTGACACTCATCGTATTCTCTAATCCTCTTATACTCACTGTATTCTCTAATCCCCTGATACCCCCTGTATTCTCTAATCCCCTGACACTCACTGCATTCTCTAATCCAGTGGTTCTCAACCTTTTTTGGCCCGTGCCCCCTCCCCCTGCACCATATTTTCAGAACGTCATTCCTCCCCCTTCCTATCCAAAATTTGGCCCCTACC
This sequence comes from Cepaea nemoralis, assembly GCA_014155875.1. NCBI lineage: Eukaryota > Metazoa > Mollusca > Gastropoda > Stylommatophora > Helicidae > Cepaea > Cepaea nemoralis. Next base: position 32,885 of record JACEFZ010014462.1, read on the forward strand.
CCCCTTCACCATATTTTGCAGAACGTCACCCCCCCCCCCCCTTTTCATATTTCCTACCTAAAAATCCCTCACCTCTACACAGTATACGTAAAAATGGAAGGTAAATATGTTAAAACAGGCCTAGACATCCACATAAAACGTGATTTGTAGGTCTACTTACTTTATAAAATGAATTTTAGAAGGATGAGACGTGCATAACTGTAAAGTATGAAGGGAAAAGCAATATCAAGTAATCGGTTCTTGAATTAACGCGATCTTGAAATGATCTTCATTCCCCCACCCCCTCCCCTGGAAACCCGTTAATTTTCCCCCTGTGGGGAATTCCCCACCGGTTGAAAACCACTGCTCTAATCGTCTGATACTCCCTGTATTCTCTAATCTTCTGATACTCCCTGTATTCTCTAATCTTCTGATACTCCCTGTATTCTCTAATCTTCTGATACCCCCTGTATTCTCTAATCCTCTGATACCCCCTGTATTCTCTAATGCCATGATGCTCACTGTATTCTCTAATCCCCTGATATTTGCTGTATACTCTAATCCCCTGATACCCACTATATTCTCTAATCCTCTGATACTCACTGTATTCTCTAATCCCCTGATGCTCCCCGCTTTCTCTAATCCCCTGATACCCCTGTATTCTCTAATCCCCTGATGCTTTCCGCATACTCTAATCCCTTGATACCCACTATATTCTCTAATCCCCTGATACCCACTGTATTCTCTAATCCCTTGATGCTCCCTGCATCCTCTTATCCCCTGATACCCACTGTATTCTCTAATCCCTTGATGCTCCCCGTATTCTCTAATCCCCTGATACTCACTGTATTCTCTAATCCCCTGATGCTCCCCGTATTCTCTAATCCCCTGATACCCCCTGTATTCTCTAATCCTCTGATACCCCCTGTATTCTCTAACCCTCTGATACTCCCCGCATCCTCTAATCCCCTGATACCCGCTGTATTCTCTAATCATCTGTTACTCTAAGTATTATGTAATCCCCTGATGCTCCCTGTATTCTCTAATCCCCTGATACCCCCTGTATTCTCTAATCCGCTGATACTCACCACTGTATTCTTTAATCCGCTGATACCCACTGTATTCTCTAATCCCCTGATGCTCCCCGTATTCTCTAATCCGCCGATACCCCCTGTATTCTCTAATCCGCTGATACTCACTGTATTCTCTAATCCAACTACAGTACGGTATAGCTGGAGTGTTCTGGTACTGCGGCTCGGTGCTGGTCATCTTGTCACTGTTTCCTCTATTTTCTTTCAAGTTCAAGATAAAAGCACCGGGGGCCAAGACATTTTTACAGGTATGTCATTATGTCATTGCTAGTTTGTCACTTCATTACCGCATCTCTATCATTGCCATACTTAACTTTAGTATAAGGAGAACTGCAGTAAAGCTTACATATGCAATGAAGGAATCACCAGGGGAAAAACGAGAAGTAGACTGTATTGGAGAGGCTTTGGAGAACATCTTGCAACTGGAAAGATCGAGGGGAAGAGAGGCAGAGGCCGACGAAGAGAAATGTTGCTGGGTGGACTGAGGCGGTGGCATGCAGGAATATCAGAACCAGATTTGATGCAGAACAGCAAAGACCGAGATATGCGGAGGGCCATGAACGCCGACGCCAGCTGGCATGACACTTGATGATGATGAGACTGTAAGCTTTAATAGAACACCGTCAGAAGTAACAAAATGGATGTTGCGAGTGTGCTGACGAAGGCTTTGACCGCAAAGTCTACTTTGTTACTTGTGATTGTGTTCTACTAAAGCCTACCGTTTACTTCTCGTTTTTGGGTGATTAACTCTATCACTGTCACGGGTACTTCTCTATATTCCCCGAAAAAGTTCGGCAGCTTACAAACTGGCCTGTGTAGTCTTCTGGGTTGGCCAGTTCCTTCCTTAGACCGATCATGGTACTGCCGCTATCGATTAAGAGTTGGCAAGGTTTATCATTAACCATTCCATCGTAGAGTTCTAATTTTCCTACGGAGGCAACTGCTGTATTTGCGTTCTCAGTTGAACACGGCACTGTATGCCCGCATTCTAGCATTCCGTCTTCATGGAACTTCTGACATATATAACATCTTTCAAAGTTAAGTACGTCACTTGCAGCTACAACATTCTCTCCGGATTGTAACATTCTTTCGTTCTCACTTTCAAGCTCACGTTCACTTTCAGATGATGTATCGACAAGCACAGCATTAGCAGCTCTCAATCTCTGACGTCCAACACATCTGGAACTATAGTGGCCAAAAGAATCGCAAAAATAACATGTGACTGCACGTCTATACGTGTTTCTTTTGTCCTCTTGTTTCTTTATCATCATCTCCAGGTGGGATGGATAATTTGGGTTCTTGTCAATCTTGTCAGGCTTGTTGTCTGTGTGTTTGTTTTTCTTTTCATTACCACATCTCTATTATTTCTTGTGTGCATTAGGAAGCTGTGGAAATGTAGTTGTATAGAAGAATTATGAGAACATACGGACGGACAGAAAGACCAATGACGATATCTTGAAAGAAGTTAACTCACGAAGAGGACACAGGGAAGGATAGAAAGAGCAATGAAGATATCTTGAAAGAAGATAACTCTGGGTGAGAAGAAAATGAAGGATAAAAAGAGCAATGAAGATATCTTGAAAGAAGATAACTCACGATGAGAACACAACGAATGATAGAAAGACCAATGAAGATATCTTGAAAGAGGTTAACTCACGGAGAGAACTGGTCACTCGCATCAGTAGAAGGCAGACCACGTTCTTTGGGCTTGTCGCGAGAAGGGGGAAAGCTGGAGTATGTCGTCACAACTGGAAGGTTGGAGGGGAGAAGAGGCAGGGGGAGATTAAGAGTAAAGATGCAGAGCAGTCTGACATCATGGTATGGAAGAATGTCGGTATCAGAAATCATTCATAGTAGAGGGTTGTGAAACTCCGCGTGTTCTAGAGGATTCTCAACCAACCAACCAACTAACCAACCATTCAACCATCCAACAAGCCAACCAACCACCCACCCAACCAACCATTAAAACAACCGTATGGATGTGTGTGTGTGGGTAGGTACGCGTAGGGATGTTGGCATGTATGCGTGAATATGTGACTCTGTAGTGGGGGTGGATGCACCACTAGTCATAGAAACGTCATGGTAAGATACCGCACTGGATGACCCTAGCCCAAGCGATGCCTCCTCTGCCTAGACTAACCAACAGAAGCATCCCCTGACATGTGAAGCGTGTCTTTTGCTAGATAATCCTGGCCAGATGTGGACGCGGAGCTCACACCGTGTTCTGTGCTTTTGCTTTCCTCGTCAACGTGATTGTGCTGGCCAGCATAATTGTTGGTGGGATCGCCGTCATGCAGGTCAGTAACCTAACCAGAAGTCCAGTCATGTAAAGTAAAGTGAAGTGCTGTGAAGTGACGTTACGATAAGTAACACGAAGGGGTGTGAATTAGAGTAAAGTGACGGGGAGTGAAGTAAAGTAAAGTAAAGTAAAGATTTGGAAAGATCGACGTAAAAGTAAAGTAAAGTAAAGTAAAGGTTGGCTGGTTGGTTGGTCGGTGAAAAAAACAAAACAAGGGGGTGGGGTGAAGTGAAGTAAAACTGAAGTAAACTAATATGAAGTAAAGTAAGGTAAAGTAAAGTGAAGTGAAGTAAATTAAATTAAAGTAATGGGAAGTGAAGCGAAGTGAGTGAAATAAAATAAAGCAAAGTAAATTTGAGAGTAGTGAAGTAAAGTAAAATAAAGTACAGTAAAGTAAAGTAAAGTAAAGTAAAATGAGGTTATGTAAAATAAAGTAAAGAAAAGTAAAATGAAGTAAAGTAAAGGTGAGTGAAATAAAGTAATGTATAGTATAGTATAGTAAAGTAAAGTAAAATAAAGTAAAGTAATGGATCTGTTTCCTAGCCATTTAGACATACTGACATTATGTGGTTTTAGTCCCATATATTTATCGACAGATGGCCACTTTATGGGTGCTGCGGTTAATCATGTAAAGGTTTTTCACATACTGTCACCACATGTCTAAAATCTGATAATTGGCCTTTATGATTTTGCCTTCTTTTGTTTTCAGGCAAGCTGTTGGCAATTAATTTGGTATTATACTTGACTTATTATAAAAGGAAAGTTAAAGGTTGCTTGGCTATTATAAAAGGAAGACAAACGTGACCTGGCTATTATAACAAGAAAACACAAGTTACCAGATTATAACAGCAAGACACAAGTCATTTTACTATTATAACAGCAAGGCACAAGTTGCTTGACTATTATAAAAAGGATGTCGTGGATTTATCGGCTATTATAACAGGAAGGGCAAAATCCGCTTGACTATTATGACAGATGGTGATACGTTAGTTGTCTACAGGAAAGGAAGACACACGTTACTTTTTCTGCCGTTTATCTGCCATTGGGGCCACATCATCCTCATCATGTGGCATACCGATAAGCGTGGACGGTCATGTTTCGCTATCTTACTCGATCACCAGAGTCGTGGATAAGCTCTATGTTCATGTCTAGACCATGACATGTGGCCAAACGTTCCAGATATTTACTTATATGTCATCCCCTTGTTCGTTTCCTTTCAATTTCGCCAGTTGTCACCAAGTTCTCTAGTTTATTTCTGCTCATATGTGCCCCCAAAAATGTGATGGTCTACGTCTAATTTCTTTAATCAGTTTACAGTTTTAATCTGTTTCTTATAAGATTTGCTAATTGATTTTTCTGCCTGTCCATGGTATTCTTTGCACAGTCAGGCCCGTCTTTCATTTGGCCCTACCAATCCACTCACCTTCCAATCACTCACCTGCGCGAGACCGGCGGCTTGTTAAAATGTTGCGTATCCCTTGCAGGACTTGTAAGCCTAGGTTGAGGCAATTTTACGTTCAGTGGTTTGTCATTAGTAAATGCTGTGTATATTCTGCGAACAGTTATTGAACGTGCTATAGAAGTAAACAAGGATATAACCTTTATTTTATTGACTACGCAAAAGCTTTTGATAGAGTTAGACATGTCAACATGGTGGATATGCTTGCAGATCTACAAATTGATGGGAAAGACATTAATTAGGCTTATAAAAAAAACATATATTGAAAACAACAAGCTGCCATAAGGATTGATAATGAAGTGGGACAATATCAACCTGTTAAGAGAGGTGTTAGGCAGGGATGTGTAATGCCTCCAGATCTTTTTTTCCCTATACAGTGAAAAAATTTTCAGAAATGTAGAAGACATAAATGGAATCAGCATTGGAGGACGAAACATCAATAACATTAGATATGCAGATGATACAGTATTGATTGCAGACAATGCACAAGATCTACAACAATTAGTAGACGCAATTGTTGTACATAGTGAGCAGCTGGGGTTGGAATTAAATTGTAAGAAGACACAGGTTATAGTTGTCACTAGGAAGAACGAAGTACCACAATGTAATATACAAGTAAATGGGAATATTCTTCAACAAGTGAATCGATACAATTATCTCGGAACAGTCATAACATCTGATGGGAGGTGCCTTGAAGAGATTAGTACAAGAATTGCCATGGCGAAAGTAGCCTTTAGCAAGATGAAAAAAGATGATGGCAAGATGATGGCAAAATGCCAAGAAGAACAGAGCTGGTCATCCTAGTCCCTTCTTGCACTTAGAAAGAGAGATGCACACAAAAGTAAGCTATTTAAAAAAACTGGTCAAGGTGGTTAAAAGAGAAAAATGGGCAGAGGTGTGTCAAAGAGTAAGCACAGACAAGTCACTGAAATTGTTCTGGCGACTACATAAAAGCATGAGTGGTGTAGTCAAGAATAAGAGCATTTCAGACTTCCAAGGTGCTGACCTCACCTGGCAGAGGACTGACGAGGACAAGGGCAAAGCCCTCTTTGAACGCTACCTTGAGCAGGGCAACCAGACAGACATGGGAGGCCGAAATCTGGCCAAGGAGGTCACCTCAGACAGATGCAAGGCCCAGAACACTTCGGAGGAAGACACAGTGACAGTGAAAGAAATCAAGGCTGTGCTTCGACGATCAAAAAACAGTGCTCCAGGTCCTGATGGCATAAGATACGACGACATAAATAGGTGTACCGACAATGAGCTAGAGAAACTAGCAGACATGTACAACAACAGTATAGGGAGTGCTAGCATCAAGGAGGAATGGTTACACAGCTATCTGATTCCCTTGCCGAAGCCTGACAAAGACCACAAGAAAATTCAGGGATATCGAATTATAACCATGCAGAATACAATAGGCAAGCTGCTGGAGAAGGTAATTGCCAGGAAAATATCAAGCCAACTAGAGAGGCAAGGTGTTTTCCCACCTACCCTGGGTGGGTACCGTCCAAAAAGAGAAACCTGGACCAATGCAGCAGTCTTTGCCCATGATGTCTATGAAGGTTTCCACTCAGGCACTGAAACCGTTGCTGCAGCGATTGATCTTGAGGACGCATACAACAGAGTACCACTGGATTTTTTAATGTTTCAGCTTCTTGAACTAAACGTAAGTCCATTCCTCCTTAGTTGGATCGCTGCAGCCCTCTACCAACGGAAAGTAGTTTTTAGATGTGGCAGTTGGACTTCGGAACCAACAACAATATATCCTGGCCTACCACAGGGATCACCATTATCTCCGGTACTGTTCAACGCCTACACAGTGAGAATCACCAGTGAGCAGATCACTGGACCTGGCAGGACATTGTCGTATGCCGATGATGTTTTAGTGTATCGTCAGGGTAAGGATAGAGAGGAGGTTGCTGTGGAACTACAAACCGAACTCAATCGCATAAGTACTTGGTGTGATGAAGCTGGGGCAATGGTCAACCCAACAAAGGCAACAGTGACTTGGTTCTCGTTGAATAATCATATTGTCAACAATCCAACACCAACTGTAATGCTGTGTTCAGAGACGGTGGAAAGAACGCAGGCAATGAATTACCTGGGGATACGGTTTGATCGAAGCCTTGCTTATAATGTGCACATAGACCAGGTGATAACAAAGGCCAAGCGGGGTTTGGCAGCGATGCGGGTGATGGCGGCAGCAAACTGTGAGCAGCGCCATCTATGTCTTCTGTACGAGGGGCTGGTCATGTCTGTTTTGGAGTATGCAATGGCAATCCTGACTCTCAGCCATAAGCAGATAGAAAGGATGGAAAGGATACAGAATGAAGCTATGCGCATTATTCTTGGATGTACAAGAGATACAGCATGCAGGGCGATGCGCTACCTTCTTGATTTTCCAACCATTGAAGAGAGAATACAAGTTTGCAGGGCACGCGCCTACCTCAGAATTAACGCAAACACACAACATCCACTGCATAGTGAAATTAGGAAGGTGAAGGGCAGCAGGTTAAAAAGAGGACGGTCGTGGATGGGTCAAGCCGAAGACATTCTTCAACAGGTGTGTTCACTTGAGGACTTAGAACCTGGCGAGGAGTGGGTGCAAGTGCCAACAGACTTCTGCACATCCTTTTCAGTTTGCATCCAACTAGATAGAAAATGCAGACAAGAAAATCCGGCTGCTGTTGAGGCTGAAGTACAAGCGTTGATTTTCGAGAATTCGCTAGACGGTGACGCGGTCATCTACACAGATGGGTCGGTCGTCCGACATGTGAGAAGCTCATGGGCCTTTACAGCTCGGGCCGGAGGGAGAATTGTGAAGGAGGACTCTGGTGCTTTCACTGAAACCACAAGTAGCCTGACCATGGAAGTCATGGCAGTAAGTAAAGCAATAACATGGCTCGAGACACAGACATTCACTAGGGCTTGTTTCCTTAGCGACTCAATGAACATGATCAAGAGGATAGAGGAGGGGTCGATCCGAAGAGAATGGTTGCTGCCTCTGAAGCGGTCTCGGCTGGCAAAGATTAGTTTCATCTTCGTGCCAGGTCATGCGGGAGTACAAGGAAATGAGCGGGCTGACAAGCTCGCAGGTGAGGCTACTGTGGAGGGCGGACGCGCCATGGACCAGGCTGACATTCTGAATGCTCTACGAGAAGTGAGACTTTTGCGAGAACCAAGTGATGACTGTGAATCTACAACAATGGCCAGACTGCGGGAGCAGCAAATTAAAAGAGGGGTGGCCAAACAAGAACACTACGCAGGAAGCCAAAGAAGATTGATAAACCAACACAGAACTGGCGTCGTTAGCCGCTACACGCTGCGGGATTTGCTGAGGAGGGGATCCGAGCACTTATGGACTGAATGGTTCGATGTGCAACGAGGATGATCTGTCGACTAACTAACTAACTAACTAAAGATGAAAAAAATTTGACCAAAAAAAAAAAAAAGAT